>JAHIAM010001371.1:0-39114 GCA_021605205.1 Aegilops longissima | reverse complement strand
TTATCAAGCAGATCATTTGTAATGACCCACGATGCGGCTATATCTCCCACGCGGTCGGGCACCACTTAGAGGCATAACCGCATTGTGGTTTTGTCGCAAGAAGGGTCATCTTCACACAACCCCATGTAATGAACAAGACTGGATAAAGAGTTGGCTTACAATCGACACTTCACACAAGTACTTAAATAAATCATACATCACCAGTAGTACACATAGTCCACTACGGATAAACAAAAGAAAAGGAAGATAACCCAACTGCTAGATTCCCGATCGTCCCGGATTTGGCACCACCATCAACATCGTGAAACGAACATAGCAACGACTAAGGTCCTCGCCGAACTCCCACTTGAGCTCGGGCCATGGCCATCTCAGACCGGTATCATCGGCACCAAGAATCTGCAGATAGAATCGTGAGTCATTTAAGACTCAGCAATCTCACACCCGCGAGATCAAGACTATTTAAGCTTATGGGTAGGAGAAGGTAGTGAGGTGGAGCCGCAGCAAGCACTAAGCATATATGGTGGCTATCATACTAAAAAGAGAGCGAGAAGAGAAGCAAAGCACTGGCCGTGAAGCTAGCAATGATCAAGAGGTGATCCTGAACTCCTACTTACGCCAAACATAACCCAAAATCAGTTCACTTTTCGACTGACCACCGAAAAGAGACCATCACGGCTACACACGCCGTTGATGCGCTTTAATTAACTGTGTCAAGTTATCTACAACCGACATTAACAAATTCCCATTCGCCACATAAACCATGCACGGCTTCGAAAAGATAATACCGTGCACGGATGTCCCAACTTAGCCCATCACAAGCTCTCACGGTCAACGAAGGATATTCCTTCTCCCAGAAGACCCGATCAAACTCCTAATCCCTTTTTACATAAGACATTTTGACAATGGTAAAACAAGACCAAAGAAGCCGCCTCAATCAAAGCCGACAACCTCATAGGAGCTGCATATATCTCGCTCTCGTGGCACACCGACCGTCCAAACTTCCGATAGGCGAGCCCAGAGTCGCTTCCCCCGTGGCTACCGCTATGGTGATTGGACCAACACTCACAACGCAGCATTGGCCCGGGAGGGGGGTAAAATAAAGATGACCCTTGAGTCTCCGCAGTAACCTAAGGAAAAAGGCTTAGTGGCAAATGTTAAAAACCAAGGTTGGGCCTTTGCCGAGGAGTTTTATTCAAAGCGAATCGTCAAGGGGGTCCCATAAATCACCCAACCGCCAGAAGGAACACAAAATCAAGGAACATAACACCGTATGACGGAAACTAGGGCGACAAGAGAAGAACAAAACACTGTGCATAAGGCCGAGCCTTCCACCCTTTACCAAGTATATAGATGCATTAATTAAATAAGAGATATTGTGATATCCCAACATAATCTTGTCCATCATGAAGCAATGTTCAACTTCACCGAACTAACAACGCTATAAGAGGGGCTAAGCAAAGCGTAACATAGCCAAACAACGGTTTGCTAGGGAAGGGTGAAAAGGTTAGAGGTCGACATGGCAATATGGGAGGCATGGTAAACAAGGATAGGTAGCGCAAGATAGGATAGAACGGGCCACTAGCAAACAAAGATAGAAGTGATATCGAGGGTAATGGTCATCTTGCTCAAATCCCGCAAGGAAGAAGAACGAGTCCATGAAGAAGACAAACGGATTTAGTCGAACGAATTTCACAACTCCGAACGTAAACCGGTTAACGGGAGAAGCAAACCGAAATAAGCATACAACATGGTAAACATGTACATAATCATGGCATGATGCACAATCAAGTATGATGCATGTCCGTTAATGAGGCATGGCATGGCAAAGTGCACAAACAATATCAGAATTATGGAGCTCAATATGCAACGAAGTTGCATATTGACTAAACACCACATCAATTATTTAGTTCTTCTCGCTTAGGAACACAAATAATATTATATGTTGTTATAAACATGGCAAGAGGTGAAACATAAGTAAACTAACTAGTTAGGCAAGTTTAAATGAGGCCAAAGCAACAAACGATAATTCCGAAAATCCCCATGTCATTTAGCAATTTTAATGCAAACATCAATTTTAGACATTTTAAATGTTGTTATCATGATGCTGATGACATATACAAATTTTATGCAGTTTTATGAAAATATCGACATGAGCATGTTATGAAGCATTTGGTCACCATGGTGGAACGAAAGAGGTGCCACGGCAACCATTAACGGAAATGGTGCCACAAGCAATATTCTCGTGATCCCACACCTCGCCGAGATGCTCGCAAAGGAAAGTGTGGATGCGTAATATGCAAAAGATGGTGGGTGATCCCTGATACCGGGTTTCCACGGGTCGACGGCATGGCAACCGAGGAGGAACGCAATGAACAACTCGGACACGGTTTGAACATGAGTATCTCATGCAACATGCATTCGCTCGCGAAAGTCGCTCGGCGGTATACCTTCTGCCGCATTTTCGGCAGTTCGGTTCGCGAGGGAAGTAGTCGCTCACGGGTCGAGTGGAAGTAGTCGACACGCTTTTGAAGTTGAACTTGCCGCCGTGGCACACGGTCTTTGGCGGCGTAGTCGACATCTTGTAGTGGAACTTGGGCGTAGTGGTACACGATTTACGGTAGTGGTACACGGGTAGATGAACTTGGCGCATCCGAAGGGGTACTTGGCTAACAACGGTCGCCGTGGTACTTGTCGAAAGGAATCCACAGAGGCCGCCTTGTGTCCCTGGATTCAGGGCATTGGCAACGACAAAAAGGGGCAGATCAATGAGAATGCTTGGCGAGGGGCTACAGAGTGAGAGGCAAGGCAATGCGGTGAAGCGCAAAGACCAAAGACGAAGTCATGGATGAGGAGGTGCCGGCGGGCGATGGTGGTGGAGTAGGGAAGTCAACGCGGGTCACAAGATGGCTCGCGGGTGGAGGTCAACTCCACGGGGATGCCAAGGCAGGGAGGCCACCGGATCTCGACGGGGTTGGAGGAGGACCAAGGCCCGCTGGTTGAAGACGGCCATGACGACGCGACACTCTAGGAGGCAGCAGAGCGGGACGTGGGCGCCCCACCTCCCGAGCACAACGGGCAGCAAGGAGGGGGTGGAGACGCGAGCTGCACGCTGCCACTGACGGCGCCGAGCGCCATGGCCGAGGGAGCAGATGAGGGGCGGGCAGCAGGAGGAGGCTTGGGCGCCGGAGGGAGCAGGAAGGCAGGGCCATGGAGGCACGGCTAGCAGTGAGGGTGCGAGCAGAATGAGCCTCTCCCCGCCGATGGTGCGTGTGTGTGAGTGGCGCGAGGGGAACGAGGTGAGGGATGATGGATCGAGGGAGAGATGAGGGTCTGCTAGGGTTAGATAGGCACGTTAGGTGGGCCGAGGATTAGCCGGCCGTCTGGCTGGAAAAATTGGGAAACGAGGAGAGATGGTCGCCCAGACCGGTGAGGATTTATTCCATGTTTCAAATCAGGAAAGAAAAGGGAGGGCTGAAATAATACAAAGTTCCACAACTTGGATTGGAGTATCGGGAAAGATCAAGGATTTAAAAATATTTGGAAAAGGAAGGAACTTTAATTGCAAGTGGGTTGTTGTTAGTTCCAAATGAATGGAAGATTTATTATAGCTCCCTAAATATCGAGAGGATATGTTATAAAGAGAAGTCACCATGTGAATTCCTCGATTTAAATAGATCAACGATCTATGCAATTTATTTAGCTGAGTTTTAAAAATTAAATGACAAGCGGCATGATGACATGATGCAATGCAAATGATGCAACGATGAATGCAACAAGCAAAACAAACACACGGCGAAACTCGTAATATCCGAAGTCTTCCGAGTATCTTGTCTCGGATGCTACAACACTCCACCACTACAAGAGGATCTCGGCCCCAGATCTAGGATGGCACCGAGAGAAACAGAAGAGGAAGAGAGGAGGTAAAACTAAGTTGCTTCTTTGATGAACGAGTGAAACTAACGAACCTTAGAGGTTGAGCAATTTAAAAGAAAGAGTACAACAGAGATGAACGAGATTGCAAACAACCGTTAGAAAAGAGGAACAAGGAACATTACGGAACTTGAAGGTTGCAAAGACATGAATCAAGAGTTTAATGGACAAGATAGAATTCAAACCACCTGTTAAAACAAGATGAGAGAGGAAGAATTCGCAGCACCAAGTTGAACATGGAAGGAATAGAACATGAACTTGACAAGATGAGAGGATACTTGATGAGATCAACAACACACTACCTCTGTGACCATTGAAAGAATGGCACAAGGGGTAAGAAAGATTTTAGATAGCTCTCCTGGTTGAGGAAGGAGGCAAAACTTGATAAAATGAGAGAACTCGAATGAAAATACGACACTCCAGCTAAACGGAGAAGCACGGAGAAGAACATGATCTTGACAAAACAAGATGATGGGTCAAGAGAGCAACATCACAATGCCTCCGAAGAAAGAATAGAAGATAGATCATTGAATAACATCATGGTGAAGAAAATGATAACTTCTACCACAATTGAATTTGGAAAGCATCCTTGCAAGAAGGTTAGAGCGGAGTTGTTGTAAAACCAACAACGGAAGGATATGATCCTCGTGGGCTTATGGAGACATCTCAAAACTTGAGGTGAAATTTTGCCACTACCGAAAACAAATGCTTGCCTGAAATCAACGAAGAGATGAAAACTGCTTTTGCCGAGAGGATAGGAGAAAACTTGGATCATTGATAAGCACCACAAATAGCAACATTCCTTAGGGAAGGCTTTAGGTGAAATCTATACCAAGATAACTCCAATGAAGAGATTAATGGATTTAAAATACCTCATTCTTGACAACATGTGAATCATGAAGCATGAAGGGAAATTGTGAAGAATGACATAACACCACCTCAAAAGATAAGGTAGAAAGAATTGCACTTCGGAATGCAAGATGAAGAATGCTTGAACTTCTCAAAACAAAACATGTATTGAGCACCATGTTTATTTTAGAGTATCGCTATTGATCTTAACTTCAAGAGAAAACTTGAAGAACAATTGAAGAATGAAAAGAATCCTTGATGAACCATCGTAGAGCCTCCATGAAGAACTCCAGAATGAAAGGATGATAAAAAGAAAGAGAAGTTGAAACACAAGGTGAAGCCTTGCGATGATTTAGATGGAGCTCTCGACGAGATAATACGGGAAAAAATGGAACTCCGAAAAGAAAAGATGAAACACTAGAACCGAGAATTACTTCATCATGAACAAACTCAAGGAAAGGATTAAACACTTGGATGAAGCAAGAACAAGAATTATGTTATGCTTATCCTTCACCAATTTAGATTGATGACAAGCAACAGATTTGGCATACTACTTATTCTCATAGAAAGGATTAAGAGAGACATAGCGCAAACTTGAGAAGGTCTTCAATAATCCGCCGGTAGGATTTGGAAAGAACGAATGAATTGATATGATAATAAAGGAATAGGAATGTTGAACAAACCACCGGTAGGATTATGAGAGAACAAATGAATTGGTATGATGCCAAACGAAGAGGAATCTTAAACAAACCATCGTAAGAACTGAAAATGAATGATGAAAGAGAACGAATCGTCGTAAGGAATTAGAAATGAACGAAGATACTTGAGAGAATTTAGATACATGAAAACGAATAGATCACGAGCTGATTAGAGAATACTTGAATGATGCACCGGTAAGATTTGGAGAACGAGAGCTGAAAGCTGGAATGAATAATTCTGAGATGATGGGCTCCGGAGAATCAATCTGAAAGGACTCATGAGTTGCTCCAGATGGGTGAAAAGAATTCTCACAATTGAAAACAATTATGAGAGGATGGCATGAGGCTAGAACCATGAATCTTGTAGAGAATGGAGCAAGATTTAAGAGAAACTCTTCTTCGGTCTTCAAATCCGAGAATCACGACGAGAAACACCACCATGAATTGTTGAGATACTCCGGGATGAAAATTAGAAAGGTTGAACCAACGATGAAAAGAATTTGAAAGCGATCTTGGAGAAGGAATATGACTGATGATAATTCATTCTTACGTCAAGCTTCGAAAAGAATTTGAGAATCGCTCCGGATAAATTAGAAGAGTCAGGTAAGATCCTGGGAAAAGACCTGTGGGTTAGGGCCCACTCAAAAGATACACTATTGAACGATTGCTTGAAAAAAAGAGATTGCAACGGTTGAATTAAATGGCTTGAATGAGATAGCGTCCTCAAAAGAACTTGAGTGAATTAAGAATGGAAACTTGAATCTTCCGAGATATCTTCATCACTCCTAACAACCTAATAGCTAGAAGTGGATGATTAAGAGGTGCACCAAAGACGAGAAAACATTTGAAACGAGGAAAGATATGATCGACAAAGCTTGAATTGAATCCACGGAGAAGAAAAGAACGAAGAATAATAAACTTGAAGTCTGCTAGTATCTTTATGGGAAATCACCGATAAGAACATTGAAAGAAAAGAATGAAGAGACTTCGATCAACAAAAAGGATACTTGATTAAGAAATCTGAGTCCTTGAAGAAAAGGGGTGGAGGGTGGAAAACAAATGCAACTTGGGCCTGGATGAAACAAACACCGCTGAGAAAGCTTAAAATTGATCTCGCTGAATGTTGAAATAATCGGATCCACTTGAAGAGAAGCACGCCGGTTGGAAAAGAATTGACATGACAAGCTCATGATCAAGAAGGATTAGTATTCACATAGAAATATGGGAACACCGCTTAGGAAAAGGTATGGAATCCACATTTGACTTCAAGCAACTCAATACCACAACTCAAAACAAAAACAAAGGATTTGG
This sequence comes from Aegilops longissima, assembly GCA_021605205.1. Classification (NCBI taxonomy): domain Eukaryota; kingdom Viridiplantae; phylum Streptophyta; class Magnoliopsida; order Poales; family Poaceae; genus Aegilops; species Aegilops longissima. Next base: position 32,326 of record JAHIAM010001371.1, on the reverse strand, counting down.
CTCGCAGTATAAGCCGAAACAAACATATGATAGATCCCATATCGTATCATGTGTGTTGGAAAGATATCCTACGAGATACTTGAATTCCACTTATAAACTCCCAAACTTTCGGTTATGCAATCAGTGTTGGGGATACAGGGACACAATATATCTCACCCAAACTAACAATACCTAGATCCAAACAGATCCATCCGTCAACACATAACCAAGAAAACTCGAAATCGCTTACCTCAACCTTTGAAAAGCATCCGTTATAATGAAGTTATGGCAATACTCCCTAACTCTCCCCAAGATCGGGTTATCGAGGTTATCTCACCAACAACTGCATAAAAGAGATTTTCGATGTCGGCGTAAACTCGTATTCCAATCGAACGATAAAATTGTGACGACAACACCTGGAGCTCAACTCCCCGGACACCGCCACAACCCCTAAATGTCGAGGCACCAAGAACAATGTTCTCGTCACAAAACCATCGGAACGATTCCAAGATACCCGCACAATCCTAAAAACAATTTAGTGAAATTTGAGGAGAGGAGAGTCAAAACTTCTACGTGAGGAGGCCTCACCAGAGCGATTTAAGGACCGAGGAGTAAAAAGAATCCTACCTCCGATATATATAATCCTAAGACTCAAAACATTTTTTCTAGACTCAACAACGCCAACGATTCAATCAAGCTGGGGCTCCTAAGTCGGCGACGGCTCGACACTAATCTTGTAACATTCCACCCATGCGCGGCTATATCTCCCACGGTCAAGCACCACTTAGAGGCATAACCGCATTGTGGTTTTGTCGCAAAAGGGTCATCTTCACACAATCCCATGTAATGAACAAGATCGATAAAGAGTTGGCTTACAATCGCCACTTCACACAAGTACTTAAATAAATCATACATCACTCAGAGTATACACATAGTCCGACTACGACAAACAAAAGAAAAGGAAGATAACTCAATCGCTAGATTCCCGATCGTCCCAATCGGGCACCACCATCAACATCAGAAACGAAACATAGCGATTTACCAAGGTCCTCGCCGAACTCCCACTTGAGCTCGGGCCATGCCATCTGACCGTATCATCGGCACCAGAATCGCTAGATAGAATCTGTGAGTCACGAAGACTCAGCAATCTCACACCATGAGATCAAGACTATTTAAGCTTATGGGTAGGAGAAGGTAGTGAGGTGGAGCCAGCAGCAGCACTAAGCATATATGGTGGCTATCATACGCAAAAGAGAGCGAGAAGAGAAGCAAAGCACGGTCGTGAAGCTAGCAATGATCAAGAGGTGATCCCGAACTCCTACTTACGCCAAACATAACCCAAAACCGTGTTCACTTTCCGGACCGCCAAAAAGAGACCATCACGCTACACACGCGTTGATGTGTTTTAATTCAATCGTGTCAAGTTATCTACAACCGACATTAACAAATTCCCATCTCGCCACATAACCGCGGGCACGGCTTTCAAAGATAATACCGTCGAGGGGTGTCCCAACTTAGCCCATCACAAGCTCTCACGGTCAACGAAGGATATTCTTCTCCTGTGAAGACCCGATCAAACTCGAATCCTGCCATAAGACATTTTGACAATGGTAAAACAAGACCAAAGAAGCCACTCGAATGTGCCGACAAATCCCGATAGGAGCTGCACATATCTCGCTCTCGTGGCACATCGATTGTCCAAACTTCCGATAGGCGAGCCCAGAGTTGTTCTCGGTACACCACGGTCCGATAAAGTTGGACCAACACTCACAACGAGCATTGGCCCGGGGAGGGGGTAAAATAAAGATGACCCTTGAGTCTCGCAGAACCCAAGGGACAAAGGCTTAGGTGGCAAATGTTAAAACCAAGGTTGGGCCTTGGCGGAGGAGTTTTATTCAAAGTGAACTGTCAAGGGGTCCCATAAATCACCCAACCGCAGAAGGAACGCAAAATCAAGGAACATAACACCGTATGACGGAAACTAGGGCGACAAGAGTGGAACAAAACACCAAGCATAAGGCCGAGCCTTCCACCCTTTACCAAGTATATAGATGCATTAATTAAATAAGAGATATTGTGATATCCCAACATAATCTTGTCCATCATGAAGCAATGTTCAACTTCACCGCAACTAACAACGCTATAAGAGGGCTAAGCAAAGCGGTAACATAGCCAAACAACGGTTTGCTAGGAAGGGTGAAAAGGTTAGAGGTCGATATGGCAATATGGGAGGCATGGTAAACAAGGATAGGTAGCGCGCATAGCGATAGAACGAAGCAACTAGCAAGCAAAGATAGAAGTGATATCGAGGGTAATGGTCATCTTGCCTCGAAATCCCGCAAGGAAGAAGAACGAGTCCATGAAGAAGACAAACGGACGTAGTCGAACGAATCCTCACAACTCCGAACGTAAACCGAAGCTAACGAGAGAAGCAAACCGAAATAAGCATACAACATGGTAAACACACAAGCATAATCATGGCATGATGCACAATCAAGTATGATGCATGTCCGGTTTAATGAGGCATGGCATGGCAAAGTGCACAAACAATACTACAAATTAGTGGAGCTCAATATGCAACGAAGGCATATTGACGAAACACCACATCAATTATTTAGTTCTCTCGCTAGGAACACAACAATATTACATGTTGTTATAAACATGGCAAGAGGTGAAACATAAGTAAACTAACTAGTTAGGCAAGTTTAAATGAGGCCGAAGCAACAAACGACAATTCCGAAAATCCCCATGTCATTTAGCAATTTTAATGCAAACATCAATTTTAGACATTTTAAATGTTGTTATCATGATGCGGATGACATATACAAATTTTATGCAGTTTTTATGAAAATGTCGACATGAGCATGTTATGAAGCATTTGGTCACCATGGTGGAACGAAAGGTGCCACGGCAACGATTAATGGAAATGGTGCCACGGCAATATTCTGGTGATCCGACAACTCATCGAGATGCCGGTGCAAAGGAAAGTGTGGATGCGTAATATGCAAAAGATGGTGGGGTGATCCCGGATACCGGGTTTCCACGGGTCGACGGCATGGCAACCGAGGAGGAACGCGAAAGGAACAACTCGGCACGGTTTGAACATGAGTATCTCATGCAACATGCATTCATTCGCGGGTGTCGCCTCGTGGTATACCTTCGGGCAGCTGGTTCTGGCGAGGGAAGTAGTCGCTCACGGGTCATAGTGGAAGTAGTCGACACGCTTTGAAGTTGAACTTGCCGCCGTGGTACACGGGTCTTTGGCGGCGTGTAGTCGTGACATCTTGTAGTGGAACTTGGGTGTAGTGGTACACGGCGACGGTAGTGGTACACGGGTAGATGAACTTGGCGATCCGAAGGGGTACTTGGAGAACAACGGTCGCCGTGGTACTTGTCGAAAGGAATCCACGAGGCCGCCTTGTGTCCCTCGGATTCAAAGGCCTTGGCAACGGCTAAAAGGGGCAGATTACGAGAATGCTTGGCGAGGGGCTACAGTGAGAGGCCAAGGCAGCGCAGCAAGGCAAAGCACCAAAGACGAAGTCATGGATGAGGAGGTGCTGCTGCGCCGATGGTGGTGGAGCAGGGAAGTCAACGCGGCTCAAGGCAAGGGCTCAAGGCGGTGGAGGTCAACTCCGACGGGACAAAGCCAAGGCAGCGGAGGCCACCGGATCTCGACGGGTTGAGGAGGACCGCGCCCGCGCGTTGAAGACGAACGGCGACGGCGCCTGCACTCTAGGAGGCAAGCAGGCGCGGGACGGCAGGGCGCCCCGACTCCGGAGCACAACGGGCAGCGAGGAGGGTGGAGACGCGAGCTTCACGCCACGGACGGCGCCGAGCGCCATGGCCGAGGGAGCAGATGAGGGGCGGGCAGGGAGGAGGCTTGGGCGCCGGAGGGAGCAGCAAGGCAGCGCCATGGAGGGGCACGCTAGCTGTGAGGGTGCAAGCAGAAGGAGCTCTCTCCCTGGCTCGATGGGTGCGTGTGAGTGGCGCGCGAGGGGGAACGAGGTGAGGGGTGATGGATCGAGGAGAGATGAGGGTCGGCTAGGGTTAGATAGGCGTGGGTTAGGTGGATCGAGGATTAGCCGCCGGCTGGCTGGAAGAATTGGGAAACGAGGAGAGATGGGTCGGCCTGCATCACCGTGGAGGATTTATTCCATGTTTCAAATCAGGAAAGAAAAGGGGAGGGCTGAAAATAATACAAAGTTCCGCAACTTGGATTGCAGTATCGAGGAAAGATCAAGGATTTAAAAAAATTTGGAAAAGGAAGGAACTTTAATTGCAAGTGGGTTGTTGTTAGTTCCAAATGAATGGGAGATTTATTATAGCTCCCTAAATATCGAGAGGATATGTTATAAAGAGAAGTCACCATGTGAATTCCCTCGATTTAAATAGATCAACGATCTATGCAATTTATTTAGCTGAGTTTTAAAAATTAAATGACAAGCTGGCATGATGACATGATGCAATGCAAATGATGCAACGATGAATGCAACAAGCAAAACAAACACACGCTAAACTCACAATATCCGAAGTCTTCCTGAGTGTCGGTCTCGGCGCTACATCATTCTCAGCCTTGCCCTCTTAGGCCGGGCTTTGAGGTAGCCACCTGACCCCGTGAGATGGTGAAACTTCTTCTTCGCAGCATTTTGCTTGTTTTGTCACCGACATCTTCTTACTCTTTTCCGATGTCTTGTGGGCCACAAATGCGGGCCGCTGATCTCTCGATCTTCTCATATTTGCCGATGAATTTTGGTGTCTCTTCTTTGTCAACAAACTTTTTCAGCTCTTTCTCCACCTCCCGAATAGGCCTCGCCATCTTCTTAAGAGCAAAAGACTTGATTAATTGCTCTATAACTGCTTCTTCGGATCCTCCTCCGCGATAGGGTGAAATTTGCCGCCACTCACCCAAACATCATATTTCTGATATAATTGACATAAGACACCTTAGGGTCTTCGCTTTAGGCTTATACCATTGATGGATGATCGATCCCGTCCCTAACAAGAACCCCGTGACCGAGCAGCAAAAATGTGTTCTTTGTCCGGATGGGTTCAATCGGTTCATTGTCATGCATTGCTGTGGATCTCAAACCTTTCATCTCGAGCTCAACTTTTCTTCGGCCTCGCCTCCTTACCAAGTTGTGCTCGATCCGAGGGCTAGAAAAAGAAGAAAGACGAGAGTTAATTAATATGTGTACATATACCAAAACAATGAATGCATCAATTTGCTAGTCAGCACAGGCTTAACTAATATATATACCTGGCCGACTCGTTCGGTCACCGGAGCCGCCATCACGGCCTCCTTCTTGCACCGCCATTGGGTCACCGGAGCCGCCCTCATGGTCTCCTTTGCACCGCATTGGGTCAACAGAGCCATCATAATCATATCCAACTGCTTCACCCCCCGTCCTTCCAGACCATCGGTGTCGTTGAGAAACAACGAGCGCATTTACATCACTTCCTTGTGCGATTATGTCCCCAACAACGCTTCTTGTGCTTCGCTCCTGGGGGTGTCCATAGTTTCTACAAATATTTACAACATGGCAATTATTATTCAAACATGACAGATGGATATATTAGTGGCAAACGAGAACTAGCTAGCTAATCACAATAAGGAATCATATTAGTGGCCTCGACGCTTTCTATAGGGTTTGGGGTGGCCTCATAACGCTTCAAGGGTTTGGGGTGGCCTCGAGAACGCTTCAAGGAGGGGGTAATATCAACAACGATTTAGATACATACACGGGAAAATAATGTTATCGGGAGGGGTATATCGACTTCCCCACGCGGTTGAAGTTATCGAGGGGTTTATATCGACAACCATTTACATACGCATATGGGAAAATAATAATATCGGGAGGTATATCGACTTTCCACGTGTTGAAGTTATCGGAGGGGGTATATCGACCCCGCCCCTCGCAGTTGAAGTTATCGGGAGGGGTATATCGAATTTCCCACCCCGCAGTTGAAGTTATCGAGGGGTATATCGACCCCCTCGTTGAAGTTATCGGAGGTATATCGACCCCGCCCCCACGTGTTGAAGTTATCGTGAGTTTATATCGGCTACCTACATACATACATGAAAATAATATTATCTGGAGGGTAGTATCGAATTTCCACGCCCTTCTTAATATCACTTAGCAACTTTGCAACGATAGGGAGGGGTGCCCGTGGTCTAAACTCCGCCTATGCACGATAGAAAATTCTGAAAAATACATCCGAAAGGATTGATATAGTTGACTAGAGGGGGGGGTGAATAGGCAACCAACAATTTTAAGCTTTTCTTTACTAATTTAAACTTTGCAATAATAAAGGTTGTCTAGATGTGCAACTAGGTGGACAACCTATATGATGCAATAACACAAGCACACGAGCAAGCAAGGATAGGAACACAAATAAGCTTGCACAAGTAAGGGATAAGATAACCAAGAGTGGAGCCATGGAGACGAGGATGTGTTACCAAGTTCCTTCCTTTTGAGGGGAAGTACGCCTCATAAAGCGTGTGGAGGCACAATGCTCCCAAGAAGCCACTAGGGCCACAGAATCTCCTCACGCCTTGCACAATGCAAGATCCGTGATTCCACTATTGGTGCCCTTGAAGGCGCATCAACCTTTACAAACAAGGTTGGGGCAATTCCACAACTTGATTGAGGCTCCCAACAACACCACGAAGCTTCACCACAATGGAATATGGCTTCACGGGTGACCTCAACCGCCTAGGATGCTCAAACACCCAAGAGTAACAAGATCCGCAAGGGATAAGTGGGGAATCAAATATCTTGTGGTGGAAGTAGATCGGCCCTTGTCACCTAATCCCGAGCAAATCAACAAGTTTGATTGGCTAGAGAGAGATCGGGCCAAATGGAGCTTGGAGCAACAATGGAGCTTAGAGAGGGAAGAGGTGGCCAACTAGAGGTTGAAGAAGCCCTTATATAGTCGTGGAAAAATCCAACCGTTATCCACTTATTCAGCTCACGACGCCGCGGTACTACCGCCTGTGGGCGCGGTATTATCATGAGACGCCAAGGTACTACTGCGGGCGGACCACGGTATTACTGCTGCAGCAAGCACAGCCGACTAGCTCGACTAAGGGCAGATTACTCGCTATGCTGCATTATCATTTCTCTTGCGGTACTACCGCAAGGTAGGGGAGTCACGACTGAGAAGGGCGCGATGAAATAAATTACATCCGCGCAACTTCAATAAACCGTGGTAGTGCAAAATCCGACGCGGTACTACCGCCCGGAGGAGCGGTACTACCATAGCGCTGCGCCTACTACCGTGAAACTCCGACTAGAGGAGGGCCACGGTACTACGGCTCAAAGGGAGCAAGATTATCAGGGCTCCATGGGTACTATCATACCGACGAGCGGTACTACTGCAGGGCGCGGATGTAAAAATTACATCCGCCTTACTATCGCACCGCAGCGCACTAGGTTCGGAGCCGCGTACTACCGCCAGAGGAGCGGTACTACTGGCAGGCATTCATGGCAGATTATCATGGTACCGCGGTACTACCGCAAGTACAGCAAGGGCTTGTCGATTTCGCACAACCAAGATAACGAAGAGAAGCTCCAAAGTGCAGGAAAGGAGGAACAAGTGTACGTGTTGATTCCGCCTTAACCTTTCCGACGCTGACCCCTCTTAATAGTACGGCCTCCCACGACTCAAATCCATCAAAAGAAACGAGGATGACGCCGCCTTCAATAGTCTCCGAGGGCACCAATCGCCCTCGAGCCTAGAGATGAACCATCCGAGGAACTCAAAGCATACGATTAGTCCGCAAAAGTATCGCCATCAATCACCAAAACACTTACGGATAAATATGCCCTTACAATCTCCCCTTTTGGTGGATTGATGACAATACGGATTTGCACAAAAATACAATAATATAGAGCAAGAGCAAATCCCTCCTCTCCAAAATATAGACGGCTCCCCTAGATGTGTGCACTGGATGAATGCTTTGGACTGCATAGCACACGTAACTAGGATCACCACTCCCCTATATTTTAGAGACAAAGGTCCAAGAATAACATCTAAGCAACATATATCACGATATAACATAAGCTTGCTAAGATAGATAAAGTGCATATGTCTTACACCATAAGAAGGAAAAGCAACTAAAACGAGGTTCAAACGATTCAAACGAGGTTCAACCGAAAACGCAATAAACACACCAAACACGAACACAAGACTCGCAAATCCCTACGCTCTCTCCCCCTTTGGCATCGAGACGCCAAAAAGGCAGAGAGGACACCTACACACAAGCGGTGGCTCAAGTAGAAGGGAACTCGCCCCAACCCTCTCCGCCGACTCCTCAAGAAGCAGGATGGACCTCGACGCCCTCCTCGTAATCAGTCCACTTGTAGCCTTGCTTCGCCATCCACTGGCCTCCGGAGTGATGTGCCCTCGACCCGCCTGCACACATCCTCACCATAGAGCTTCAAGATCTTCCTGTCCCGCGACGACTCTCCTTGATGCCACATGAGTCCTCAGACGCCTTGGCTTGCATGCGAAAAGAGTCTTCATCTTGTCCTTCACTTGGGCCCAAGAAGGCATAGAGGAGCTCCGGGAAGGCCTAGCAGCATGGCCCTCATCAACATTCTCGGCGCCAAAGATCCTCCTCTCCAACAAAGCAGCCCTAGCAGCAGACGCCCCAACGAGTAGTAGTGTTGGCCCATGGGTTTGACACGCAGATGGGGTCATGGCGAATCCAAATAAGGCAAGGAACCTCACCAGGGAACATCTTCTCCCAAGTCCTCGAGATCACAGTAAACAGACACGGACCAGAGATAGGCACCTTGCGTGTTGAACACCGCAAATCGAAGCTCACACCACATGATGTGTGAGATATCAAGTGGCTGAGTCCGAGACACACGAGCCTCCTCGCAGATGAGCATCATATCCACCATATAGGCATGAACCTTGTCCTTGTCACCAATGCGGGGAACAAGGAGTTGCGGAAGATGCGTACATGATATCCAAAAAGAGTTGAGCACCAATCATATCTTGCCACTTGGAAGTGTTTTCAACATAGTGCGTGCAAGCCTGTCCTTATTGGCAGAGTCGTGGCTGGCATGGGGACTAACACCCACGGGGAGTCAAGCCCGCCATCGAACTTGGAGCAGATCCATGAACTCCTTCCGTAGCAACACCACGGCCATTTGTCATCCAGTCATCCTCCTCTCCTCATTGGGGTGAAAGTAGATGAAGCAAAGAACCACCAATGAGCTCAAGATCATAGTCAAGGTGAAAAGAGATCATATGCTCAATGCCAAACTGCTCCACCAAGTCCAGAGCCTCTCCAAAGTAGGCACGGAACTCTCCTTCCTCAAGTGATGCATGTCAATCCACTTCACATCCACATAGGTATTCTGCTTGTTCTTGATGACGCCCAGATAGACGCTGGTTTGATGCTTGTTCCGTAACAGCTCACACCCGACCGAGGAACGAGGGGTCACGACGGATCAATGTTCCCGAGACGGACGAGTCGTAATGGGGCATCTCATCCATGCTCTTGGCGGCCCTTGAACTTGGTGACGCTTGTCTTGACATGGCGCTTGGGGGCGAGGAGGAGCCTCCGGTGCTTCATCGGGTTGCGCAGACGCTTGGAGCCAAGTGTCACGGCTGGGATTGGACCGCAGAGCCACCACCGAACCACACACGCAAAGCACCAAAGACGCAAAGAAGATCAATGCAAAGGCCACGAAAAAGCACAAGAAACACATAGGAGACATATGAGAAAGTTGGCATGCGATAGGTGTGAGGCACAGAGATTGCCACACGTCATGCACTAAAGCAGAGTATCGCTCCAAACGCTGTAGTACTGCGGCGAGGTCACAGAGAACCGTGGTTGGAGCAGAAGTAGAGTCAGTAGTGTCAAGACAGAGCGCGGTAGTACCGCACCGAGGGCGGTAGTACCGCTGTCGCAGCGGATCCAACTATCGATTTGAATCAAAAGAACCGCTAAACAACGGCAAAAGCTACAAAGGATCGATCTAGCGATGACAAAGAATACACATATAAATCCTATGCAATACTACACTCCTTCATCCTATTCTTGCAGAGATTAGGCCTATCAATCTCAAGAACACACAAGCCTCCCCAAAACCTAGAAACGCCAAACACCATCAACAAGGAGAGGGAATTGGGAAAAACTTGGGTCCATAGCAAGAGCACGGTGGGGAAACAATCCCACCGGTCGGAATCACGGAGGGCAGCCGGTGGAGGAGATCCGGCGAGAGACGCCTGCCCATTCTTGAGCAAGGAGAGAAGGAGGCGACGGGGAGAAGGCAGCGACGGGTATGGGGAGTTAGAACTCCCCGCCTGCCCTATCCCCACGCCAACTGTCAGCCAGTAGTATCACAGGTCATCACAGTAGTACCGCCATGGAAGTTCAAGACCGAGGCGGTAGTATTGCTAACCGGCGGCAGAAAAATTACTGCCGTGAGGTTGCGGTAGTACTGCGGCCTCAAGAAGCGGTAGTACTGGCATGGCTGGCGGTAGTACCAGTAGCTGGTCATGTAGTACCGTGAATCTCAAGTTACCGATGTTTCAAAAACGAAAAGAGGGCCTTTGCAAGGAAACTTTTCACACACAAGAAACCACAAACCTAGCACAAACCAGAGGCAAAAGACAACAAGAAACCACTAAACGACAAGGCCTCTCAAGGAGAGAGGGCGGTGGCCAAGCCACCTATGTTTGAGTAGGATGGTATGGCACCGCAAGAATTATCCTTGGGCCCATGACCAAAACTCGCCTTTGGAACACAAGTACCATCAAAATGGCTAATGTGAAAGAGGTGATCGATTTATGCATAATGGGGGAGGGAGAGTTCATTGAGAGAACAATACTCCCCTATGTCCATGCCTACACCTAAACTAGACAAAGAAGTTGAGTGTGGTGGGAGTGCACGGCTCAAGTCACATTGCTCAAATCAATGATATTTAGCTCATGCCTTAACTCATGGAATCTTGCTTCATCTAAGGGCTTCGTGAATATATCTCGCAAGGTTATCCTGAGTGTTGACATACTTGAGCTCGATCTCCTCGCCTAATGTGATCCCGAATGAAATGATACCGAATCTCGATGTGCTTCATCTTGAAGTGTTGCAATCGGGTTGAGAGAAATCTTGATGGCACTTTCATTATCACACCAAAGAGGCACTTTGTCACAAATGACACCGCATTCTTTAAAGTTTGCCTCATCCATAGGAGTTGAGCACAACAACTACCGCCGCCACATATTCCGCTTCGTGGACGAGAGAGACACACAACTTTGCTTCTTGAAGACCAACTTACCAAGGAGCAACCAAGAAATTGGCACCTCCTAAGTGGACTTCCTATCCACTTTGTCTCCCGCCTAATCGAACTGTGAATCCTTCAAGCTTGAAGTTTGCTCTACCATAAGCCAAAGTTTGGGGTATGAGCCAAATATCGAAGATTCGCTGACCGCCACATAGTGACTTTCCTTCGTGCGGCTTGAAACCGCGCACACATTCCCACACTCAACATGATATCCGCCTAGATGCACAAAGGTAAAGCAAGGATCCAATCATGGAGCGATATACCTTTTGATCCACCGCTTACCATTGGGATCAATGTCAAGTTGGCACTTGGTGGCATTGGTGTAGTAGCCGCTTGACATCACTTAGCTTGAATCTTTTGAGCATGTCTTGAGTGTATTTGGCTTGGTTGATGAAGGTTCCTTCTTCTTTGTTTGATATCGAAACCAAGGAAGAACTTCAACTCTCCCATCGAAGACATCTTGAACTTGGAGGTCATGAGAGCGGCAAATTCCTCATTGAAAGCTTTGTTAGAGAACCAAAGATAATATCATCAACATATAGTTGGCATACAAACAACTCCCCATCGACCTTCTTAGTAAAAAGAGTGGATCGATTTGTTCTACTTCAAAACCACGATCTTGTAACAACTCGGTAAGGTGGTCATACCATGCACGTGGGGCTTGTTTAAGGCCATAGAGTGCCTTATCGAGTTGATACACATGATCCGGGAAGTAGGGGTCCTCAACCCGGGGTTGCTTGACATAGACCAACTCATTAATGGGACCATTAAGAAAAGCACTTTTACATCCATTTGTTGCAACTTAAAGTTGTGATGGGAAGCATAAGCAATCAACAAACGAATGGATTCAAGACGAGCAATGGGAGCAAAGGTTTCACCGTAGTCGATACCCTCGACTTGGGAGTAGCCTTGTGCTACCAATCTTGCCTTGTTACGTAATGATGTTCCCATGAGCATCTTGCTTGTTCTTGAAAATCCACTTGGTTCCAATGACGCTGTGGTTCTCCGATGGCCTTGGCACCAATCTCCACACCTTGTTGTACTCAAAGTTGTTGAGTTCTTCATGCATGGCATTGAGCCAATCCGAGTCTTCGAGCGCCTCATAGACCTTTTGAGGTTCAACACAAGAGACAAATGCGTGATGTTCACAATAGTTTGCCAATTGTCTACGAAAGTGCTTACCCTTTTCTTAGGCTTCCAACCACATTCTCCATGAGATGGCCTTTGGTAGTGAGTTTGAAGCAATCTTGGCGGCACGACGCCTAGTTCCTCCTGAGGTGAGATGAGGAGGGGTCACTTGATCATCTTGAGCGCCTGCCTTGAACATGATCTTCATCTTGAGCATGCTCGGGAAGAGAACTTGACATTGGGCATCATTTAAGGTGATATCACCGCCTTGAGCACGATCTTGCCCTTGGTCTTGTTCTTGAGGTTGAGGGCCTTCACTTTGTTCTTCTAAGCGCAGGGCCTTTGTTGGTGATGGCTCCACTTGAGTGGAGCATTGTCCTTCTCCTTCGCCACAAGGGGTTCCTCAATGGGTAGGATAAAGCCAACTCCCATTCTTCTTATGGCTTGGGAGGAATTTCATCACCTACATCACAAGTGCCACTTTGCTCCACTTATGGGAGCATTATTCTCATCAAACTCCACGTTACACGCCTCCTCAATAAGTCCCGTGGATTTATTGAGGACACGGTAAGCATGAGAGTTTGTAGCATAACCAACAAATATGCCCTCATGAGCTCTAGCTTCAAATTTAGACAAACGCACACCTTTCTTGAGAATGAAACACTTACACCCAAACACCCTAAGTACTTGAGGTTGGGCTTGTTGCCGTGAGTATCTCATAAGGAGTCTTGTTCAAGCCTTTATGGAGATAGAGCCGATTGGATGCATGACAAGCGGTGTTGATGGCTTCACCCAAAAGTTGTATGGAGACTTGAACTCCGCCATCATGGTCCTTGCCGCATCCATCAACGTCCGGTTCTTTCTCTCTCGCAACACCATTTTGTTGAGGGGTATATGGTGCAGAATATTGATGCTTGATTCTCATCACTAAGAAACTCATCCAAGGTGTAGTTCTTGAACTCGTGTCGTTGTCACTTATAGTCAAGATCTTTGCATTATGTTGACGTTGAGCTTCATTTGCAAAGTTGATGACGATTTGTTGAGTCTCACTCTTCCTCTTGAAGAAATATACCCAAGTGTATCTCGAATAGTCATCCACAATCACTGCAATACTTTCTTCCTCCAAGACTATCAAATGATGGTGGCCCAAAGAGATCCATGTGAAGGAGCTCCAAGGGTCTCCTTGAGTATATGATAGTCGGGAGGGTGAGCCTTCTCATGAAGCTTTCTTCAATACAAGCAATCGCAAGCACGGTCTTTGGCAAACTAACATTTGTTAGTCCACGGACATGGTCCCCTTGAGAAGACTTTGCAAAGATCTCATATTGACATGGGCTAAATGGCGATGCCAAAGCCATCCCACGCCAACTTTAGCCATTAGGCATGTCGCGGTCTTAGTGGGTCGCCCAAAAGTTAATCACATAGAGACCGCTTTCAACATGCCCAACAAAGGCTACTTTAAGAGTCTTGCTCCACAAGAGGGCCACGGTATCAATGTCAAAGAAAGTAGCAAAACCCATGTTGCAAGTTGACGAACGGAAAGCAATTTGTATGTAAGGGACTCAATAAGCATGACTTTCTCGATCGAAGATCATGAGAAATGACAACCTTGCCGAGACCCAATACCTTAGAATGTGATGCATCACCCCACTCGACATCGGTGGGCATAGATGGAATCTCTTGCACGTCCACCACCATGTCCTTGCTCCCGGTCATATGATTTGTTGCTCCACTATCGAGCAACCATGATCCCCCACCGAAAGCAAACCCCTACAAGAGATCAATGCTTGGTTTTAGGTACCCATTTGGTAATGGGTCCTTTGATGTTAGTAACGAGGGTCTTAGGAACCCAAATAGACCATTCAATGTACTCATAAGAAGAACCAACAAATTTAGCATAAACATGCCCATCACTAGCACGGCACAACACATAAGAGGGGTTAAAGTCGCCGGCTATGTTCATGGGGATGACGTTGTCCTTCTTGACATTGCCACCCTTTGCACGGTTCTTCTTTCTTGAAGCACCTCTCCTCCCTCACAAAAGTTTGCTTGAGAGGGGAGGTTGCTTGGTCTTGTCATTCTTCTTTCTGTTTTGGGCTTGGGCGCCAACCCAATCCCTCCTTGGTTACAACTTCCTTTTGATTACTCAAAAGGTCGTTAAGGTTCTTCTCACCTTGAATGCATGTGACAAGGCCCTTTTCAAGTTGCTCCTTCAACTTAGCATTCTCTCAACAAGATGCACATGCTCACAACAAGGGTTAGTAGCATTTGCATTATCAATCAATATCATATGAGGAAAGGTGGCTTTCTCCTTGGTTAGCTTCACTTGGAGTTGATCATGATACTCTTTGAGACTAGCATGAGCACCCTTCAAGACTTTGTGAGCCTTGTCGAGAGTGTCAAAGTCCTCGTTGAGTCTAGCAAGATCAACTCCAAGCTTTGCCTTCGGAACTAAGCACACGAGACACAACAAGAGCATGATCAAGGTCTTTCTTTAATTTAGCGTGATCATCGTGTGTGACTCCTCAAGAGCCAAACGAAGACCACACTCTTCCTCAAGAGCATTGAAAGATCCGAATCTCATCGCATAGTCACGACTATGCCCTTCCATCTTAGAGATGGTTTCTTCATGAGTCTCGATCATGACATTGGCTTCACTAAGTTGTTCCAAGAGAGCAACGGCGTTTCTTGGATTTCCCTTGAGTTTACTCATAAAGATCTCAAATTTATTTTCCTCTACATTAGTCCTCTCATGTTCATCAATGCAATCCACAAAGAAGAATGATTGATGATGGTAGTTTTGATGTTGGGGTTACCTTGTTGGTGGCTTTAGCCATGAGGCACTTGGCGGTGATGCTTTCATTGGGTGAACCAAGAGAGACACCGAGGAGTCATTGCAATGGCCACGGAGGCCATGGCAACCGATTCACCATCCTCATCATCATCATCATCCTCATTGTACTCTTCTTGAACCACCAAGGCTTTGTGAGGAGTCTTCTTTGGGAAGTTGCTCTTGTTGGGGAAAGATTTGGCCTTGTCCTTACGGATGAGCTTGCCACCATTGTCTTCCCTCTTCTCATATGGACACCCGCAACAAAGTGACTCACATTGCCAAAATTGAAACACGCCCTCACTCGTTGTTTGCCCTTAGAGCCACTTGAATTGCTCTTGTTGAAGTTGGGCCTTGAGTTCTTCTTGCTCCAAAATTGTCTTGAAGCAAGGGCCATGTGTTCATGATAATCATACTTAGTATCTTCGAGGTTGCTCTCCTTCTTCCTCCTTCCATCTTCTTCGACACAAATCTTGGCCTTCAAAGCGAGGTTGGGCTTCTTTGCTCTTTGGGAGCGAAGCACCGCATTGTCGGCGGTCTTGTCCAATATGCTCATAGCCACAAACTCATCCAACACATCACTTGAGGACAAGGTGTGGAAGTCCGTCGCTGACGGATGACGGAGGACATGGCTTTGTGGTAGGGCATCATTGCCTTGAGAAATTTGGCGCTTGATCCAGCTTGTCATCTGTGTCTCCATTTCCATGATCCCGAGGGAGACGGCAAGCTTGGTTACTCTCCGATAGAGCTCACGAGGTTCTTCTTCTTCCTTCATTGCAAACTCATCGGCTTCATCTTGGACCACTTCATAATTGAACGCTGAATGCTTGCGCTTCTCGATACATGGAAACCACCTTGAGCCAAGCATCTTTGGCACGGAGTAAGGCCGAGATGAGGGAGGTCTTCGGTAGGATTGCTTCTTGATGACGAAGAGAGCATTCTCATTGAATTGATGGTCCACGACCTCTAGGAGAAAAGTTGCTCGGATCATGCGGATAGAAACCTTCTTCAATGATTCTCCAAAGGTTAGTTTTCACATGATTTAAATGACGCTTAAAACGATAAACCCAAGAATCAAAATCCTCCTTTTATCAATCTTAGGTGGTGGACCGCATGATTCAAATGAGTGGAAGGAATCGTCCACCATAAACGGAGGTTGCACATGGGCTAAGATGCCGTGCCATTCTTACCACTAGACGAGGGGCTTTCACTAGTAGCTTCCCCTTATCGGAGTTAGCATCCGCCTCCGTGTTGGCGGATCACCCACTTTCACGGGTAAGTGGAAAGTTTAAGCCCTTCTAGGAATTCCTTAAACATGTCCTGACTCGTCATTATGGAGTTTTTCAATGTGTCCAACGCCACATTGAATTCCTCACGAGATCGAGGTATCTTATCTTCCGTAGATGATGTCGGATTCGACCGGAGTGCTCCCCACATCATCTACGACGCCAACTATACTCTACGGACGGTAAAGTCCTTAAAAGAGACGAGGCTCGATACCAATTGAAAGGATCAAAAGTTGACTAGAGGGGGGTGAATAGGCAACCAACAATTTTTAAGCTTTTCTTTTACTAATTTAAACTTTGCAATAATAAAGGTTGTCTAGATGTGCAACTAGGTGGACAACCTATATGATGCAACAACACAAGCACACGAGCAAGCAAGGATAGGAACACAAATAAGCTTGCACAAGTAAGGGATAAGATAACCAAGAGTGGAGCCATGGAGACGAGGATGTGTTACCAAGTTCCTTCCTTTGAGGGGAAGTACGCTCATAAAGCGTGTGGAGGCACAATGCTCCCTAAGAAGCCACTAGGGCCACCAGAATCTCCTCTCGCCTTGCACAATGCAAGATCCGTGATTCCACTAGTGGTGCCCTTGAAGGCGCGATCAACCTTTACAAACAAGGTTGGGGCAATCTCCACAACTTAATTGAGGCTCCCAACAACACCACGGAGCTTCACCACAATGGAATATGGCTCCACGGTGACCTCAACCGCCTAGGATGCTCAAACACCCAAGAGTAACAAGATCCGCAAGGGATAAGTGGGGAATCAAATATCTCGTGGTGGAAGTGTAGATCGGCCCTTGTCACCCAATCCCAGCAAATCAACAAGTTTGATTGGTTAGAGAGAGATCGGCCAAAATGGAGCTTGGAGCAACAATGGAGCTTAGAGAGGGAAGAGGTGGTCAACTAGAGGTTGAAGAAGCCCCTTATATAGTCGTGGAAAAAATCCAACCGTTATCCACTTATTCAGCTCACGACGCTGATACTACCGCTTCAGGGCGCTGCATTATCATGAGGACGCAAGGGTACTACCGCGGCGACCACGGTATTATCACAGGCAAGCAAGACAGCCGACTAGCTCGACTAAGGGCAGATTACCGCTATGCTGGTATTATCATTTCCTGCGGTACTACCGCAAGGCGGGAGTCACGACCGAGAAGGGCGCGATGAAATAAATTACATCCGTGCTAACTTCCGCTGAAATCGCGGTAGTGCAAAGTCCGACGCGGTACTACCGCCCGAGGAGCGACATTATCAGAAGCGCTGCGGCTTACTACCGTGAAACTCCAGATCAAGAGGAGGGCCACGGTATTACGGGCCGCCGGTGTACTAGAGTAGGGTACCCTAGTATCCCGAACTCGCACGGGCAGCAAAGACTCACCAGCAGTGGCTGCCTAGTGACCGCCAAGGTCCTCCGTGGTTCCTTTGGAGCCATTCAAGAACAAAGTATTTAAGCCAAGAAGACAAGGACACGGCAAGAGGAGCTTGTCGGGAAGGCCACTCGAGGCACGCAGAAGACAAGACCCCGCAAGAGGAGCTTGCCGAAGGCTTGGTGAGCGACAAGCCCCGAAGCCGACAGGATTCAGCCGCTGCAAGGTGCTTGCCGCGCAGCAACCTCTTTCATCTCCGCCCACCATCCACCAACGTGTCGCCATGGGGCCATTCCAGCGCAAGCGTGTCAAGAAGCCGTGGCAGCCAGCGGAGAGCAGCGGTAAGGGCGCCGACAGGTGCCATCGTGGCGAAGCGGTGGCGCCCGACGGTCCTTTTCAGATCGCTTAGGCGACATGGACGGGCATTTAATGCTTTTGTCCCTTGCCGCCGAGTTAGGTAGAATACACTGCATAAAGTAGCTGTACCAACCACAACTCATTTTCCCATTTTGCCCTTGTTTACGCTAAGCACTTGCAGTGACCCCTTGAGCCTATAAAAGGAGGCCCATGTGCAACGAGAAGGGTTCGACTGGTTTGACTCATTCGAGACTAGAGACACTCAAGCTAGGTTTTGTAGCTCTCATTGCTCCCTAGCAAGAACACAATATAATCGCATAAGCAGACTAGGAGTATTGTCTCCGGAGAGCTCCGTTGGGTAACCGCTCAGGCGCATCGCTCGACCGCTTCTTTCAGGCGATCTCCGCCCCCACCGAACCAAAAGGGACTCGGTCCGCCAGTCCCATAGGTGTTCGTGGGTCACGATCGCCTTCCCGACATCTTTGGCGCCGCTGTAGGGTGCGCCGAGGCTGTGTGAACCTGATCCGCGCTCACACGAGCAACATCTTCATCATTCATCAACATGCCACCAAGAAGAAGGCTTCGGGCGGCAGCAGAGCCGTTCGCGCCAAACCCACCACCACCGAGCCGACGAGTGGTGGGGAAGACGCCGGCGAGGAACGGGCGCGCCGAGGGAGCCCACGACGCTGCCAAGTCCAAGGACAAGGCGGCGCAGACCTCGACGTCCGGATACGCATCAAGGCCCATCTCAGAGGCGCGAGACCGACAGCGCCATGGTGCTCGCAGCGCCATACGCTCGCTGGGCCAAGATCGAGCTGGTGGATCCAGACGCCAAGAGCAGCTCGACGCCAACAGCCGGTGCGAAAGGGCAGGTCGCTTAGACGGGATATCGCTTCCTTCTAATGTATTTAGAAGTCCGAGCATATCCCGCCTCGCATCAGACGCCATTGCCGCCACCACTCAAGCGGAAGCTTTGGCGCTGGCTCAATCGCCTCGGATTACCCTCCAACGGCCGATAAGGTCGATTTAATGGAGGGCCACCATTCGTAGTCTCATCGCTTTGCTAACGGCGACGCTCCACGGCAATTGGTTGCTATACGCTGCCGCGACGGAACGACAAGGCACGAGCCGGTGGCGACGAGACCTGTGGGGTGCAACCACCATGCACTCTCCATCCCGGCTAAGATCGCCGACTGCTTGGATCCACGAGCTCGCCGTGATCAGCACCAAGTTCTTCAAGAACGGCAACAAGAAGACGCCGAACTCAGACGAGCGCCAACGAAAGCGCCGGCCAATCCGACCAGCGGCCGGGCCCGCCGTCGACATGCAAGCACCAGGGGAACCAGTGACTTGTCAGACGCTGTAGGTTGCCCCGCGCTCACTCGTGAGCTGCGGCAAGTCCAAAGGGGTCCGACAAGAAAAATTTGAAGCCGACGCGCTGCAGAAGTATGATGGCAGGACGATCCGTCGGAGTTCCTCAAAGATCTACACCATAGCGGTGCAAGCTGCAGGGGACGACGACAAGATCCTCGCCAACTACTTCCCGCCGTACTCAAGCCAAATGTCGATCTTGGCTCATGCACTTGCCGGACAGCTCCATATCTTCTTGGCAGATCTGTGCCATCGCTTGTCGGCGCTTTCACGGGCGCCACAAGCCTCATGGCTAAGAGAGCGACCTTCATCTCGCCGCCGTAAGGAAGGAGAGTCCCCGCAAGTTCATCCAGAGATTCAGCTGCAGTACTACAACATCCCGTGATGTCCACCCCGCCAAGGTGATCAGCAAGCCATCGTAACGCGGAACCGCAAGATGAGGGAGGAGATGGCGATGTGCAAAGTCAAGGACGCCGCTGAGCTTTATGCCCCGCCGACAAGTGTGCACGTACCGAGGAAGGGAGGAGACTCAGAGAGAATGCGTAAGCAGGATCTCGAGCAGGAGGAGACCGCCTCGGCGAAGAAGAGCCGCAAGGAACAGCCAAGGAAGAAGAGCAAAGAGGTACTAGTTGTCGAGCAGAAGTCCGCAACGGTGGTGCCGCCAAGAAAGCCAAAGTTGGTGGCTCCGCAAGGAGGTTTACCGGCCGCGCCGATCGAAGCCCGCGGGCGCCGCCGACAAGGTGACAGCCCAACAAACAAGATCGCAAGATTCACCGCACTAAGGGCCACGACCTCCGTGAGTTGCAAGAAGGTCGAGCAGCTTGTTGAACAGCGAAGGCTGAGTACGAGGCGCGACAAGGAGAAGGCCTGTAGGTGCCGGGGAGTTAGCAAGAAGCTACCCGCCGGGAGGACGCCACAAGGCCAAGCAAGGCAGGGGATGACTCCCCGCCGCGATAAGGATGAAGATGAAGACGACGACGACGAAGACATGGATGATGATGAAGCCGATGAGCAGGAGTTTCAGAAGCCACAGAGGTCCTCTCATAGGACGGTGGTGCCTCTCAGATACTTCACACCGCCAACTAAAGCAAAGGATGCGGGAAGTCAATGCAGCAGAATCCATCCGTAGAGTCACGCAAGCCTCCGAATGGTCCAAGACGCCTATCATCTTTGATATTGAGGACCACCCCGATCGTGATAATCATGCGGTCGGTGCTTGCCGATGTTGGTCTCACCAACTATCCGCAACCTCAAGGTCACCAAGATGCTAGTTGACGGCGGGCCGGCTTGAATCGATATCCTCCGCAAGGTTCCGTAAGCTTCAGATCCCCGACAATGAAGCTCAAGAGACCGCACATTCCAAGGAATCAACCCAGAAGGAGCAAGCCAAAGGGGAAGATCACGCTGCCGGTAACATTTGGCAGCGAGCTAAACTTCAGGATCGAGAGGGTCACGCTCGACGCTGTTGATTTTCCATTGCCTTTATAATGGGATACTTGACCGCCCAAAGACTCGCCAAGTTCATGGCAGCCTCTCATTATGCATACAACTTGCTCAAGATGCCAGGCCCGATAAGTGTCATTTCTGTTCATGGCGACAAGAAAGATGCTCTTATCTCACCGACAAGATTTACCGGAAGCAAAGAATGCATGACAGATAGCAAATCACTTGTCACTGAAGCTCCCAAGGAAGAAGAAGAACAAGTCCGCAAGAGCTCGATGCCCACTCCGCAAGCGCACTCTTCGAGTGTGCAAGCTACTGTCAGAGGACGCACCATCGAGCTCCACCGCAAGTGCAAGAAGACGATGGTGAAGGAAATATGCCCTAGAGGCAATAATAAAGTTATTATTTATTTCCTTATTTCATGATAAATGTTTATTATTCATGCTAGAATTGTATTAACCGAAACATAATACATGTGTGAATACATAGACAAACATATAGTCACTAGTATGCCTCTACTTGACTAGCTCATTAATCAAAGATGGTTATGTTTCCTAACCATAGACATGTGTTGTTATTTGATTAATGGATCACATCATTAGGAGAATGATGTGATTGACATGACCCATTCCGTTAGCCTAGCACTTGATCGCTTAGTACATTGCTATTGCTTTCTTCATGACTTATATATGTTCCTCGTAACTATGAGATTATGCAACTCCTGCTACCGGAGGAACACTTTGGTGCTACCAAACGTCACAACGAATCGGGTGATTATAAAGGAGTACTACAGGTGTCTCCAAAGGTACATGTTGGGTTGGCGATTTTGAGATTAGGTTTTGTCACTCCGATTGTCGGAGAGGTATCTCGGCCCTCTCGGTAATGCACGCACTATAAGCCTTGCAAGCAATGTAGCTAATGAGTTAGTTACGGAATGATGCATTACGAACGAGTAAAGAGACTTGCCATTAACGAGATTGAACTAGGTATTGATACCGACGATCAATCTCGCAAGTAACATACCGATGACAAAGGGAACAACGATGTTGTTATGCGGTTTGACCGATAAAGATCTTCGAGAATATGTAGGAGCCAATATGAGCATCCAGGTTCCGCTTATTGGTTATTGACCAAGAATAGTTCTAGGTCATGTCTACATAGTTCTCGAACCCGTAGGGTCCGCACGCTTAAGGTTTTGATGATGCTTATATTATGAGTTTATGAGTTTTGATGTACCGAAGGAGTTCGAGTCCCGGATGAGATCGTGGATATGACGAGGAGTCTCAAATGGTCGAGACGAAAGATCGATATATTGACGACTATATTCGAGTTCAAAAGGTTCCGAGTGATTTGGTTATTTTTCGAGTACCGAGAGTTACGGAATTCGCCGGGAGTATATGGGCCTTATTAACCATACGGGAATAGAGGAGAGAGGGCAAAGGAAGGAGGCTCCGCCCCTCTCTGTCCGAATTGGACAAGGGCGCAACCCCTTTCCTTATTCCTCCCCCTCTTCCCCTTCTCCTACTCCAACAAGGGAGGTGGAATCTCACTAGGACTAGGGAGTCCTAGTAGGACTCACACTTGGCGCCTCTTCTAGGGCCGGCCTCCTCCCCTTGCTCTTTATATATGGGGGCAGGGCACCCCATGACACACAAGTTGATCTACGGATCGCCTTAGCCGCAGCGGTGCCCCTCCACCATATTCCACCTCGGTCATATCGTCATGGAGTTTAGGCGAAGCCTCGCGCCCGTAGAGCATCATCATCGCCACCACGCCGTCGCTCGACGGAACTCATCCCCGACGCTTTGCTGGATCGGAGCCCGGGATCGCCATCGAGCTGAACGGTGCTGAACTCGGAGGTGCCGACGCGCTCGGTACTTGGATCGGTCGGATCGTGAAGACGACGACTACATCAACCGCGTTGTCATAACGCCCGCCACGGTTCACGAGGGTACGCGGACAATACTCTCCTCTCTGCTATGCCATCACCATGATCTTGCGTGCGAGGGAATTTTTTGAAATTACTACGCCCCCAACAAAGGCATCCGAGCCTGGTTTTATGCGCTGATGTTATATGCACGGTAGAACACAAGTGAGTTGTGGGCGATATAAGTCATCCGCTACCAAAGATGTCATACTTTGTTCGGGCGGTATTGTGAGATGAAGCGCCCGACCGACATTACGCCAGACGCTTACGCGAGACTGGTTTCACCGCCGCAGCACTCGCTGCTTAAAGGTGACCGGCGGTGTCTGCTCTCTCACTTTAGTTGAACTGAGGTGGCTACGCCCGTCCTTGCGAAGGTTAAAACAGCACCAACTTGACGAACTATCGCTGTGGTTTTGATGCGAGGTAAGAACGGTTCTTGCTCAGCCCGTAGCAGCCACGTAAAATTTGCAACAACAAAGTAGAGGACGCCTAACTTGTTTTTGCAGGCATGTTGTGATGTGATATGGTCAAGACGTGATGCTATATTTTATTGTATGAGATGATCATGTTTTGTAACCAAAGTTATCGGCAATCGGCAGGAGCCATATGGTTGTCGCTTATTGTATGAAATGCAACGCTCTATAATGCTTTACTTTATCACTAAGCTGTAGCGATAGTCGAGAAGCATAAGATTGGCGAGACGACAACGATGCTATGATGGAGATCAAGGTGTCGCTACCGGTGACGATGGTGATCACGACGGTAAGCTTCGAGATGGAGATCACAAGCACAAGATGATGATGGCCATATCATATCACTTATATTGATTGCATGTGATGTTTATCCTTTATGCATCTTATCTTGCTTTGATTGACGGTAGCATTTTAAGATGATCTCTCACTAAAATTATCAAAAGTGTTCTCCCGAGTATGCACCGCTGCAAAGTTCGTCATGCCCGACACCACGTGATGATTGGGTGTGATAAGCTTCACGTCCATCTACAACGGGTGCAAGCCAGTTTTGCACACGCGAATACTCAAAGTTAAACTTGACGAGCCTAGCATATGCAGATATGGCCTCGAACACGGAGACCGAAACGTCGAGCGTGAATCATATAGTAGATATGATCAACATAATGATGTTCACCATTGAAAACTACTCCATCTCACGTGATGATCGGTTATGGTTTAGTTGATTTGGATCACGGATCACTTAGATGACTAGAGAGATGTCTGCCTAAGTGGGAGTTCTAAGTAATATGATTAATTGAACTTAAATTTATCATGAACTTAGTCCCGTAGTATTTTGCAAATTATGTTGTAGAACAATAGCTCGCTTGTTACTTATATGTTTATTTTGATATGTTCCTAGAGAAAATTGTGTTGGAAAATGTTAGTAGCAATGATGCGGATTGGATCCGTGATCTAAGGTTTATCCTCATTGCTGCACGTAAGAATTATGTCCTTAATGCACCGCTAGGTGACAGACCTATTGCAGGAGCAGATGCGACGTTATGAACGCTTGACTAGCTCAAGATGATGAGTACTTGATAGTTTAGTGCACCATGCTTAACGGCTTAGAATCGACTTCAAAGACGTTTTGAACGCCATGGACCATATGAGATGTTCCAGAATTGAAGTTAATATTTCAAGCAAATACCCGAGTTGAGAGATATTAAGTCTCCAACAAGTTCTATAGCTAAAAGATGGAGGAGAATCGCTCAACTAGTGAGCATGTGCTCAGATTGTCCGGGTACTTCAATCGCTTGAATCAAGTAGGAGTTAATCTTCCGATAAGATAGTGATTGATGAATTTTAGTCATCATCACTAAGTTACTAGAACTTCGTGATGAACTATAGTATGCAAGGGATGACAAAAAGATTCCCAGCTCTTCGTGGTGTTGAAATCGATGAAGGTAGAAATCAAGAAAGAGCATCAAGTGTTGATGATTGACAAGACCACTAGTTTCAAGAAAAGGGCAAAGGGAAAGAAAGGGAAACTTCAAGTAGAATGGCAAACAAGTTGTCACTCCCGCGAAGAAGCCCAAAGCTGACCAAAGCCTGAAACTAAGTGCTTCTACCGCAAAGGAAATGGTCACCGAAGCGGAAATGCCTCAATATTTGGTGGATAAGAAGGATGGCAAAGTGAACAAGAGTATATTTGATATACAGGTTATTGATGTGTGCCTTACTAGTGTTTATAGTAGCCCCGAGTATTTGATACTGTTCAGTTGTTAAGATTAGTAACTCAAACAGAGTTACATAATAAATGAGACTAGTAAAAGGGAAGTGACGATGAGTGTTGGAAGTAGTTCCAAGATTGATATGATCATCATCGCACACTCTTTATACTTTCGGATTAGTGTTAAACCTAAATAAATGTTATTTGGCGCTTATGCTAAGCATGAATATGATTTGATCATGTTTATTGCATACGGTTATTCATTTAAAGTTAGAGAATAATTGTTATTCTATTTACATGAATAAGACCTTCATGGTCATACACCCAATAAAAATAGTTTGTTGATCTCGATCGAGTGATACACATATTCATAATATTGATGCCAAAAGATGCAAAGTTAATAATGATAGTGTAACTTATTTATGGCAATCGCCGCTTGGGTCATATCGGTGTAAAGCGATGAAGAAACTCCATAAAGATGGATTTTCGAATCACTTGGTTATGAATCATTTGATGCTTGCGTAACCGTGCCTTTTGGGCAAGATGACTAAAACTCCGTTTCTTCGAACAATGGAACGAGCAACAAACTTATTGGAAATAATACATACCGATGTATGCGATCCGATGAGTGTTGAGGCTCATGGGTATCATTATTTTCTCGACCTTCACAGATGATTTGAGCAGATATGGGTATATCTACTTGATGAAACATAAGTCTGAAACGCTTGAAAAGTTCAAAGAATTTCAGAGTGAAGTGGAAAATCATCGTAACAAGAAAATAAAGTTTCTACGATCTGATCATGGAGACGAATATTTGAGTTACGAAGTTTGGTCTTCATTTGAAACAATGTGAAATAGTTTCAGAACTCACGCCACCGAACACCACAATGTAATGGTGTGTCCGAACATCGAATCGTTTTTTACTAGATATGGTGCGATCTATGATGTCTCTTATCGGTTTACCACTATCGCTTTGGGGTTATGCATTAGAGACAGCTTGCATTCACATTTAATAGGGCACCATCTAAACTGCTGAGATGACACCGTATGAACTATGGTTTAGCAAGAAACCTAAGTCGTTGTTTCAAAGCTTGGAGTTCGATGCTTATATGAAAAGGTTTCAACCTGAAAAGCTCAAACCCAAATCGAAAAGTGCGCCTTCATAGAATACCCAAAGGTAACTATTAGGTACACCTTCTATCACAGATCCAAGGCAAGTTATTCGTTGTTAAGATGGATCCTTTCTAGAGAAGAAGTTTCTCTCGAAAGAAGTGAGGGAGGAAAGTAGAACTTGATGAGGTAATTGTACCTTCTCCCTTATTGGAAAGTAGTTCATCACGTAAATCAGTTCCAAAGATTCCTACACCAATTAGTGAGGAAGTTAATGATGATGATCATGAAACTTCAGATCAAGTTGCTACCGACCTCGAGGTCTTCCAGAGTAAGATCCGCACTGTAGTGGTACGGTAATCGTGTTCTAGAAGTCATGTTACTAGACCATGATGAACTTACGTAACTATGAGGAAGCGATGATGAGCCCAGATTCCGCGAAATGGTTTGAGGCCATGAAATCTGAGATATGATCCATGTATGAGAACAAAGTATGGACTTTGATGGATTTGCCCGATGATCGCAAGCCATAAAAATAAATGGATCTTCAAGAGGAAGACGGACACCGATAGTAGTGTTACTATCTACAAAGCTCGACTTGTCACAAAAAGGTTTTCACAAGTTCAAGGTGTTGACTACAATGAGATTTTCTCAATCAGAAGCGATGCTTAAGTCTGTCCTCAATCATGTTAGCAATTGCCACATTTTATGAAATCTGCAAATGGATGTCAAAACTACATTCTTTAATGGATTTATTAAAGAAGAGTTGTATATGATGCAACCGAAGGTTTTGTCAATCCTAAAGGAGCTAACAAAATGTGCAAGCTTCAAATGATCCATCTATGGATTGGGGCAAGCATCTCGAGTTGAATAAATGCTTTGATAGTGTGATCAAAGCATATGGTTTTATATGACTTTTGGAGAAGCTCAGATTTACAAGAAAGTGAGGGGAGCACTACATCATTTCCGATAAGTATATGTGAATGACATATTGTTGATCGGAAATAATGTAGAATTATTCTGCAAAGCATAAAGGAGTATTTGAAAGGAGTTTTTCAAAGAAAGACCTCAAGAAAACTACTTACATATTGAGCATCAAGATCTATTGAGATCAAGACGCTTGATAAGTTTTTCAATAAGTACATACCTTGTCAAGATTTTGAAGTAGTTCAAAATGGAACACCAAAGAAAAGTTCTTGTCTGTTGTAAAGGTGTGAAATTGAGTAAGACTCAAACCCACCACGGCAGTAAAATAGAAAAGAGAATGAAAGTCATTCCCTATACCTCACCATAGGTTCTATAAAGTATGCTATGCTATGTACCACCTATTGTATACCTTGCTCTGAATTTGAAAGGAGTACAATAGTGATCTAGGAGTAGATCATCGACATTGGTCAAGAACATCCTTAGTGAGGACTAAGGAAATATTTCTCGATTATGGAGGTGATAAAAGAGCCCGTCAGAAAGAGTTACATCGATGCAAGTTTTTACACCGATCCAGATGACTCTAAGTCTCAATCTGGATACATATTGAAAGTGGAGCAATTAGCTAGAGTAGCTCCGCAGTAGCATTGTAGACATAGAATATTTGTAAAATACATACGGCTCAATGTGACAGTAATCTGCTGACTAAGCTTCTCTCACGAGCAAAACATGATCATACCTTAGTACTCTTGGGTGTTAATCACATAGCGATGTGAACTAGATTATTGACTCTAGTAAACCCTTTGGGTGTTGGTCACATGACGATGTGAACTATGGGTGTTAATCACATACGATGTGAATATTAGTGTTGAATCACATGATGATGTGAACTAGATTATTGACTCTAGTGCAAGTGGGAGACTGAATGAAATATGCCCTAGAGGCAATAATAAAGTTATTATTTATTTCTTATTTCATGATAAATGTTTATTATTCATGCTAGAATTGTATTAACCTGAAACATAATACATGTGAATACATAGACAAACATATAGTCACTAGTATGCCTCTACTTGACTAGCTCATTAATCAAAGATGGTTATGTTTCCTAACCATAGACATGTGTTGTTATTTGATTAATGGGATCACATCATTAGGAGAATGATGTGATTGACATGACCCATTCCGCTAGCCTAGCACTTGATCGCTTAGTATATTGCTATTGCTTTCTTCATGACTTATATATGTTCCTCGTAACTATGAGATTATGCAACTCCTGCTACCGGAGGAACACTTTGGTGCTACCAAACGTCACAACGAATCGGGTGATTATAAAGGAGTACTACAGGTGTCTCCAAAGGTACATGTTGGGTTGGCGATTTCGAGATTAGGTTTTGTCACTCCGATTGTCGGAGAGGTATCTCCGGCCCTCTCGGTAATGCACATCACTATAAGCCTTGCAAGCAATGTAGCTAATGAGTTAGTTACGAATGATGCATTACGAATCTAGTAAAGAGACTTGCCATTAACGAGATTGAACTAGGTATTGATACCGACGATCGAATCTCGCAAGTAACATACCGATGACAAAGGAACAACGATGTTGTTATGCGGTTTGACCGATAAAGATCTTCAGAGAATATGTAGGAGCCAATATGAGCATCCAGGTTCCGCTTATTGGTTATTGACCAAGAATAGTTCTAGGTCATGTCTACATAGTTCTCGAACCCGTAGGGTCCGCACGCTAAGGTTTTGATGATGCTTATATTATGAGTTTATGAGTTTTGATGTACCGAAGGAGTTCGAGTCCCGGATGAGATCGTGGATATGACGAGGAGTCTCAAATGGTCGAGACGTAAAGATCGATATATTGGACGACTATATTCGAGTTCGAAAGGTTCCGAGTGATTCGGTATTTTTCGAGTACCGAGAGTTACGGAATTCGCCGGGAGTATATGGGCCTTATTAATATACGGGAATAGAGAGAGAGGCCAAAGGAAGGAGGCCTGCTGCCCCTCCGTCCGAATTGGACAAGGGCGCAACCCCTTTTCCTTATTCCTCTCCCCTCTTCCCTTCTCCTACTCCAACAAGGAGGTGGAATCCATTAGACTAGGGAGTCCTAGTAGGACTCCACACTTGGCGCGCTCTTCTAGGGCCGGCCTCCTCCCCTTGCTCCTTTATATATGGGGGGGCACCCCATGACACACAAGTTGATCTACGGATCGCTCTTAGCCGCAGCGCGTGCCCCTCCACCATATTCCACCTCGGTCATATCGTCATGAGTTTAGGCGAAGCTCGCGCGGTAGAGCATCATCATCATCACCACGCCGTTGCTCGACGAACTCATCCCCGACGCTTTGCTGGATCGGAGCCCGGGATCGCCATCGAGCTGAACGCAGTGCTGAACTCGGAGGTGCCGTGACGCTCGTACTTGGATCGGTCGGATCGTGAAGACGCATTTACACTACATCAACCGCTGTCATAACGCTCGCTTACGGTCTCACGAGGGTACGTGGACAATACTCTCCCTCTAGTTGCTATGCCATCACCATGATCTTGCGCGCGGGAATTTTTTGAAATTACTACGCTCCTAACAAAGGCATCCGAGCCTGGTTTTATGCGCTGATGTTATATGCACGAGTAGAACACAAGTGAGTTGTGGGCGATATAAGTCATCCGCTACCAAAGATGTCATACTTTGGTTCGGCGGTATTGTGAGATGAAGCGCCCGACCGACATTACGCCAGACGCTTACGCGAGACTGGTTTCACCGCCATGCAGCACTCGCTGCTTAAAGGTGACCGGCTGGTGTCTGCCTCTCACTTTAGTTGAACTGAGTGGCTACGCCCCGTCCTTGTATAGGTTAAAACAGCACCAACTTGACGAACTATCGCTGTGGTTTTGATGCGAGGTAAGAACGGTTCTTGCTCAGCCCGTAGCAGCCACGTAAAATTTGCAACAACAAAGTAGAGGACGCCTAACTTGTTTTTGCAGGCATGTTGTGATGTGATATGGTCAAGACGTGATGCTATATTTTATTGTATGAGATGATCATGTTTTGTAACCAAAGTTATCGGAATCGCAGGAGCCATATGGTTGTCGCTTATTGTATGAAATGCAACGCTCTATAATGCTTTACTTTATCACTAAGCAGCGATAGTCGAGAAGCATAAGATTGGCGAGACGACAACGATGCTATGATGGAGATCAAGGTGTCGCACCGATGACGATGGTGATCACGACGGTGCTTCGAGATGGAGATCACAAGCACAAGATGATGATGGCCATATCATATCACTTATATTGATTGCATGTGATGTTTATCCTTTATGCATCTTATCTTGCTTTGATTGACGGTAGCATTTTAAGATGATCTCTCACTAAAATTATCAAAAGTGTTCTCCCGAGTATGCACCGCTACAAAGTTCGCATGCCCAGACACCACGTGATGATTGGGTGTGATAAGCTCTACGTCCATCTACAACGGGTGCAAGCCAGTTTTGCACACGCGAATACTCAAAGTTAAACTTGACGAGCCTAGCATATGCAGATATGGCCTCGAACACGGAGACCAAACGCCGAGCGTGAATCATATAGTAGATATGATCAACATAATGATGTTCACCATTGAAAACTACTCCATCTCACGTGATGATCGGTTATGGTTTAGTTGATTTGATCACGTGATCACTTAGATGACTAGAGAGATGTCTGCCTAAGTGGGAGTTCTTAAGTAATATGATTAATTGAACTTAAATTTATCATGACCTTAGTCCCGTAGTATTTTGCAAATTATGTTGTAGAACAATAGCTCGCGTTGTTACTTTCTATATGTTTATTTTGATATGTTCCTAGAGAAAATTGTGTTGAAAATGTTAGTAGCAATGATGCGGATTGATCCGTGATCTAAGGTTTATCCTCATTGCTGCACGTAAGAATTATGTCCTTAATGCACCGCTAGGTGATGACTCATTGCAGGAGCAGATGCGCACGTTATGAACGCTTGACTAGCTCAAGATGATGACTACTTGATAGTTTAGTGCACCATGCTTAACGGCTTAGAATCGGGACTTCAAAGACGTTTTGAACGCCATGGACCATATGAGATGTTCCAGAATTGAAGTTAATATTTCAAGAAAATACCGAGTTGAGAGATATTAAGTCTCCAACAAGTTCTATAGCTAAAAGATGGAGGAGAATCGCCAACTAGTGAGCATGTGCTCAGATTGTCCGGGTACTTCAATCGCTTGAATCAAGTAGGAGTTAATCTTCCATAAGATAGTGATTGACAGAATTCTAGTCATCATCACTAAGTTACTAGAACTTCGTGATGAACTATAGTATGCAAGGGATGACGAAAAGATTCCCAGCTCTCCGTGATGTTGAAATCGATGAAGGTAGAAATCAAGAAAGAGCATCAAGTGTTGATGATTGACAAGACCACTAGTTTCAAGAAAAGGGCAAAGGAAAGAAAGGAAACTTCAAGTAGAATGGCAAACAAGTTTTCACTCCCGCCAAGAAGCCCAAAGCTGGACCAAAGCCTGAAACTAAGTGCTTCTACCGCAAAGGAAATGGTCACCGAAGCGGAAATGCCCTGAATATTTGGTGGATAAGAAGGATGGCAAAGTGAACAAGAGTATATTTGATATACAGTTATTGATGTGCCTTACTAGTGTTTATAGTAGCCCCCGAGTATTTGATACTGCTCAGTTAAGATTAGTAACTCAAACAGAGTTACATAATAAATGAGACTAGTAAAAGGGAAGTGACGATGAGTGTTGGAAGTAGTTCCAAGATTGATATGATCATCATCGCACACTCTTTATACTTTCGGATTAGTGTTAAACCTAAATAAATGTTATTTGGCGTTTATGCTAAGCATGAATATGATTTGATCATGTTTATTGCGATACGTTATTCATTTAAAGTTAGAGAATAATTGTTATTCTATTTACATGAATAAGACCTTCATGGTCATACACCCAATAAAATAGTTTGTTGATCTC
Source organism: Aegilops longissima (assembly GCA_021605205.1). Classification (NCBI taxonomy): domain Eukaryota; kingdom Viridiplantae; phylum Streptophyta; class Magnoliopsida; order Poales; family Poaceae; genus Aegilops; species Aegilops longissima. The sequence goes on along the minus strand of JAHIAM010001371.1, from coordinate 109 downwards.
GATCGTAGTGATACACATATTCATAATATTGATGCCAAAAGATGCAAAGTTAATAATGATAGTGTAACTTATTTATGGCAATCGCCGCTTAATCATATCGGTGTAAAGC
>JAHIAM010001370.1:0-34770 GCA_021605205.1 Aegilops longissima | reverse complement strand
TTGCTCGCCCCAAAACTTCCCATGAAACTCATTACTTTGCTTCGATATTTCCTTAAGTTTCAATTAGAGTTATGCCACCTTCCTCGATGATATCGACCAGATAGTCAACCCGTAGAGGTTCGTTCCCGAATACCCCCTTATTTTTACGTAGTACGATGGAGTTCGAGGAAGAGACAACCTCATCTTGATGACCTGAAGGAGAAATGAAGACATCAATGTAATGGATCAACCTCTTCGAGAAGAACAACCAAGACCAAGAACACTTCGAATTTCAGAATCTAACCTTCCCCTTTACTTCCCTCTTAAATCTCGGGATGAGATTTCTTGTAGTGGAGGAGAATTGTGACCCCGGATAATCAAGCTATAGTAAACCTCTCGCTAATGGTGCCACGTCACCTTTAATCGTTGATAAACTCGAAGTTAGTTCAAACGATTCAAATTCAATTTCAAAATCAAGCAAACAATAAAAGTTTTCAAATATTAAAACTAAAATGTTCGGAGGAACTAAATATGGCATAGGTAATTATGGAGGAGAAACCACACCTTTATAAAATGTTTAAATACTATTAGATGAATAAAACAGCAAGAAAACAATTATTTACATACCTTTTCGTAATTAATAAAATGTCAAACTAATTTATTTGAGGACTATACTTTTGTGACTATGGACTAAGTTCAAATACTAATTTAGATGCTACGGTATTTTACTAAAACTAAAATAATAGAAAACAAAACTAAAACAGAAAAGTAAAATAAATAAAAGTAAAAAAACAAAAGAAAAGGGACCCTAATGGGCCAACTGCCTAATCGATACCAAAGCCAGCCCACCGCCCAGCCGGCCACCCACCCCACTCCCTTATCCCCTCACACCCGCTAACCCTAACCCCCCGTCGCCTCTTTCCCTCTCGATCCAACTGGATCGAGGTGACCCCCACCTCGCCCCTCTCGCCTCCCCCACTCTACTCCCTAGCAGCCCCTCAAGACGATCCCGCCTCCACAGCATCGGCGCGTCAAGGCCCGCCTCCGCCAGCCTCCGCCTCGACTCACACCGAGCCACCTCGGCCACCCCACCCGATCGCCTTTCCTCGCGGATCCCCGCCTGGTCCTGGCCCCACCGCACCTCGCTGTCCTCCGACAAGGCCCGATCGTCCGCTGTCTGCTGCCTCCTCGCCCAAGATCGCGCTCAAGGCCGCTGGACGCCACGGCCACCGGCCGCGCTTGACCTCGCCAGGCCCTCACCGCCTGCCTCCTTTCGCCACATCGTCCCGACCCCTCCTCGACCCTCGCTGCTCCTTCCGAATTCCACGGTGAGGCCTCGGCCTCCTTTTCCTTCTCCGCTGCTGGTTCCGCCAGACTCGCCAGGTTGCTTCAGAGCGGCGCGACGAACCCACGCCTGCCGCTTGGCTGCCCGCCTTTGCCGCTTTTGTTCCGGCTGGGCGCCCCTTGTTGCCACTTGCCTTCGGCCGCCTTTCCTGGGCAGCCCTCTACCGGCGCCACACCGCCTGGGCTTCGCCGCAGCCGCCCGCCATCATGTCGTTTCCTTTCGCCTCGTCCGACCGGGCGCGGACGTCGTTGCCTCTGCACCCGTCTGCTTGGCGCCTAATCCACCGCCACTTGGGCAAGAAGGCCCTTATGGGTTTATGACAACGGGGCCCGCCTTAACGCTTTTAATTAAAAAGAATTAAAAAATAATAATAAAATAAAATAGATAATTAGATAATAATAATTAAATTAATTAATTAATCTATTCAATAGCCTTGTTCCCCTTTTCCCTTTCTTTACCCGTGTCACACTGCACGATGGAGCCCAGGAGCGACGCCACCGCCGATGATTTACTACTACACCGGAGGTGTTTACTACTACGCAGCCACGACGATGACCAGAGTAGTTAGGAGGATCCTGCAGGAGGCCTCGCCTTTTCGATCTCAGATCCCGTGTTAGCCTTCTTAAGGCAATCTTGTTTAACTTATGTCCGAAGATATTGTTGCTTCTTCTTGAAGATCCATTTATTCTCTATGGTTTGCCGATCATCGCGTCAACCAAAGTCCATACTTTGCTACATGGATCCCATCTCAGATTTCATGGCCTCAAGCCATTTTGCGGAATCGCTCATCATCGCCTCATAGTTCGTAGGTTCTTCATGGTCAAGTAACATGACCTCCGAACAGGATTACCGTATTCACTCAAAGCGGATCTTACCGTTGACCTACGAGGTTCGGTAGTAACTTGATCGAAGTTTCATGATCATCATCATTAGCTTCCTCACTTCATGGTGTAGGAATCATCGGAACTGATTTATGTGATGAACTACTTTCCAATAAAGCAGGCATCGTTACCTCATCAAGTTCTATTTTCTCCACTCACTTCTTTCGAGAGGAACCTTCTCTAGAAAGGATCCATTCTTAGCAAGGAATATCTTGCCTTCGGATCTGTGATAGAAGGTGTACCCCATGTCTCCTTTGGGTATCCTATGAAGACATTTCTCCAATTTGGGTTCGAGCTATCAGTTGAAGCTCTTTCACATAAGCATCGCAGCCCCAAACTTTAAGAAACGACAACTTGGGTTTCTTGCCCAACCACAGTTCATAAGGTGTCATCTCAACGGATTTAGATGGTGCCCTATTTAACGGAATGCAGCCGTCTCTAAAGCATAACCCCAAAACGATAGTGGTAATCAGTGAGAGACATCATAGATCGCACCATATCTAGTAAAAATGACACGATGTTTGACACACCATTATGTGTGGTGTTCTGTGTGGCGGAGTTGCTAAACTATTCCGCATTGTGTCAAATGAAGACCAAATTATAACTCAAATATTCTCCTCCATGATCAGATCGTAGGAACTTTATTTTCTTGTTACGATGATTTTCCACTTCACTCTGAAATTTTGAACTTTTCAAATGTTTCGACTTATGTTTCATCATGTAGATATACCCATATCTCAAATCATCTGCGGAAGGTAAGAAAATAACGATATCGCCAGTGAGCATCAACATCATCTACAGCATACATCAAGATGTATTATTTCCAACAAGTCCGTTTCGCCCATTGTTCCCGAGAACGGAGTCTTAGTCATCTTGCCCATGAGGCATGGTCGCAAGCATCAAGTGATTCACAATCAAGATTCCAAAACTCCATCCGCATGGAGTTTATTCATGCGCTTTACACCAATATGACCTAAACGGCAAGGTTGCCAAATAAGTTGCACTATCATTATTAAACTTATACCTTTTGACTTCAATACTATGAACATGCGATCACTACTATCAAGATTTAGTAAAACCAGACCACTCATCAAGGGTGCATGACCATAAAAGATATTATTCATATAAATAGAACAACCATTATTCTCTGATTTAAATGAATAACTGTCTCGCATCAAACAAGATCCAGATATAATGTCATGCTCAACGTTGCACCAAATAACAATTATTTAGGTCTAAAACTAATCCTGGTAGATGTAGAGGCACAAGTGCCGAGGCGATCACATCGACTTTTGAACCATTTCCACACGCATCGCCACTGCCCTTAGACAATCTTTTGCTTAATCCAGAGCACCTATTTCGAGTTGCAATATTAGCAAATAACCAAAGATCAAATACCCAAAGGCCATCATGCGAGCATTAGTAAGGTACACATCAATAACATGTATATCAAATATACCTTTCACTTTGCCATCCTTCTTCCTCCCAAATACTTGGGCAGTTCCTCTAGTGACCAGTTGCTACCTCTTGAGCATGCGTTGGTTTTCCTTGAAGATGAAAGGGTGATGCAACAGTAGCGTAAGTATTTCCTCAGTTTTGAGAACCAAGGTATCAATCTAGTAGGAGACACACAAACCTCGCACCGCATAAAAATCAAGGACCTTGCAACCAACGCGATAAAGGTTGTCAATCCCTTCACGGTCACTTGCAAAAGTGAGATCTAATAAAGATAATGAGATAAATATTTTTGGTATTTTTGTTGAATAGATTGGAAAGTAAAGATTGCAAAATAAACAACGCTGAAATAGCAAATTTTATAGGAAAATAATATGATGGAAGATAGACCCGGGGCCATAGGTTTCACTAGTGGCTTCTCTCAAGATAGCATATTCTACTTGGGTGAACAAATTATGTCGAGCAATTGATATAAAAGCGAGCATAGTTATGAGAATATCTAGGCATGATCATGTATATAGGCATCACGTCTGTGACAAGTAGACCAAACTCGTGATCTACTACTATTACTCCACACGACCGCTATCCATGCATCTAGAGTATTAAGTTCATAGAACAGAGTAACGATTAAAAGACATGATGATGAGAGGGATAAACTCAAGCAATATGATATAAACCCCATCTTTTATCCTCGATGGCAACAATACAATATGTGCCTTGCTGCCCCTCATTGCCATCGAAAGGACACCGCAAGATTGAACCCAAAGCTAAGCACTTCTCCCATTGCAAGAAAGATCAATCTAGTAGGCCAAACCAAACTAATAATTGAAGAGACTTGCAGATATTTAAATCATGCATGAAAGAATTCAGAGAAGAATCAAATATTGTTCATAGATAATCTTGATCATAAACGCACAATTCATCGGATCCGACAAACACACCACAAAAATGAATTACATCGAATAGATCTCCAAGAAGATCGAGGAGAACTTTGTATTTAGATCCAAAGAGAGAGAAGAAGCCATCTAGCTAATAACTATGGACCCAAGGTTTGTGTAAACTACTCACACATCATTGGAGAGGCTATGGTGTTGATGTAGAAGCCCTCCGTGATCGATTCCACTCAGGAGTGCCTAAAAGGCCCCAAGATGGGATCTCACGAGTACGTATTGCAGCGGTGGAAATAGGGGTTCATGGTGATCTTGGATGTTTCAGGGTATATGAGTATATATAGGTGAAAGAAGTACCGGTGGAGTTACGAGGGGCCCACGAGGTGGGGCACGCTACCCTCGGCGCGCCCTCCTACCTCGTGGTCGCTTTGTGGCTTCTTTGACGCCCACTCAAGTCTTCGGATTGCGTTTGTTCCAAAATGATCCTCGCGAAGGTTTCATTCGCTTGGATTCCTTTGATATTCCTTTTCATAAAACATTGAAATAGGCAAAAAACAATAATTTGCATGGGCCTTTGTTAATAGGTTAGTCCCAAAAATAATATAAAAGTGTATAATAAAGTCCATTAAACATCCAAAACAGATAATATAATAGCATGGAACAATAAAAAATTATAGATACGTTGGAGACGTATCAAGCATACCCAAGCTTAATTCTTGCTCGTCCTCGAGTAGGTAAATGATAAAAATAGAATTTTGATGTGGAATGCTACCTAACATAATTATCAATGTAATTTTCTTTATTGTAGCATGAATGTTCAGATCCAAGATTCAAACAGAAGTTTAATATTGACATAAAAAATAATACTTCAAGCATACTAACAAAGCAATCATGTCTTCTCAAAATAACATGGCCAAAGAAACTATCACTACAAAATCATATAGTCTGCTATGATCTATCTTCATCACACAAAATATTTAAATCATGCACAACCCCGATGACAAGCAAGCAATTGTTTCATACTTTGATGTTCTCAAACTTTTCAATCTTCACACAATACATGAGCGTGAGCCATGGACATAGCACTATAGGTGGAATAGAATGGTGGTTGTGGAGAAGACAAAAGGAGAAGATAGTCTCACATATCCTAGGCATATCAACGGCTATGGAGATTCCCATCAATAGATATCAATGTGAGTGAGTAGGGATTTCATGCAACGGATGCACTAGAGCTATAAATGTATGAAAGCTCAACAAGAAACTAAGTGGGTGTGCATCCAACTCGCTTGCTCACGAAGATGTAGGCATTTGAGGAAGCCCATCATTGGAATATACAAGACAAGTTCTATAATGAAAATTCCCACTAGTATATGAAAGTGACAACATAGGAGACTCTATCATGAAGATCATGGTGCTACTTTGAAGCACAAGTGTGGTAAAAGGATAGTAGCATTGCCCCTTCTCTTTTTCTCTCATTTTTATTTTCCTAATTATTTTTGCGCTTTTTCTCTTTTTGCCTCCTTTTTCCTTTTTTTCGTCTGAGTCTCATCCCGACTTGTGGGGAATCATAGTCTCCATCATCCTTTCCTCATTGGGACAATGCTCTAAAAGGATGATCATCACACTTTTATTTACTTACAACTCAAGAATTACAAATCGATACTTAGAACAAAATATGACTCTATGTGAATGCTCCAAGGTGTACGGATGTGCAATGAATCAAGCGTGACATGTATGAATTATGAAGGTGGCTTTGCCACAAATACGATGTCAACTACATGATCATGCAAGGCAATATGACAATGATGGAGCGTGTCATAATAAACAGAATGGTGGAAAGTTGCATGACAATATATCTCGCAATGGCTATGGAAATGCCATAATAGGTAGGTATGGTGGCTGTTTTGAGGAAGGTAAATGGTGGGTTTATGGTACGGCTAAAGTTGACGGTACTAGAAGCTAGCAATGGTGGAAGGGTGAGAGTGCGTATAATCCATGGACTCAACATTAATCATAAAGAACTCACATACTTATTGCAAAATCTATTAGTTGAAACGAAGTACTACACGATGCTCCTAGGGGATAGATTGGTAGAAAAGACCATCGCCGCCCCACCGCCACTCATAAGGAAGACAATCAAAAAATAAATCATGTTCGACTTCATCACATAATGGTTCACCATACGTGCATGCTACGGAATCACAAACTTTAACACAAGTATCTCTCAAATCCACAAATACTCAACTAGCATGACTCTAATATCACCATATTCATATCTCAAAACAATCATAAGGAATCAAACTTCATAGTATTCAATGCACTTTATATGAATTTTTTATTATACCCATCTTGGATGCCTATCATATTAGGACTAATTTTATAGCCAAAGCAAATTACCATGCTGTTCTAAAAGACTCTCAAAACAATATAAGTGAAGCATGAGATATAAATAATTTCTATAAAATAAAAACCGCCACCGTGCCTAAAAATATAAGAAGCACTAGAAAAATTATCTAGCTCAAAACATATAAGTGAAGCACATAGAGTATTCTAATAAATTCTGATTCATGTGTGTCTCTCTCCAAAAGGTGTGTAAAGCAAGGATGATTGTGGTAAACTAAAAAGCAAAGACTCAAATCATACAATACACCCAAAAAGACATATCATGTGGTGAATAAAATATAGCCTCAAGTAAAGTTACCGATGATTTGAAGATTTAAAGAGGGATGCCTTCCGGGCATCCCCAAGCTTAGGAGTTTGTTTGTCCTTGAATTTTATCTTGGGGTGCCTTGGTCATCCCCAAGCTTAGGCTCTTGCCACTTTATTCCATAATCCATCAAATCTTTACCCAAAAACATGAAAACTTCACAACACAAAACTCAAATGAAAATCTCATGAGTCTGTAGTATAAGAAAACAAATCACCACCTTAAGGTACTATAATTAAATAATTATTTATTTCTATTGGTGTTAAACCTACTGTATTCCAACTTCTATGGTTCATAACCCGATACTAGCCATAGATTCATCAAAATAAGCAAAGAACACACGAAAAACAGAATCTGTCAAAAACAGAACAGTCTGTAGTAATTTGTATCAAACGTATACTTGTAACTCCAAAATTCTGAAATAAATTGGTGGACGTGAGGAATTTGTCTATTAATCATCTGCAAAAATAATCAACCTAATATCACTCTCCAGTGAAAAATGGCAGCTAATCTCGTGAGCGCTAAAGTTTCTATTTTTACAGCAAGATCATAAAGACTTCCAAGTCTTCCCAAAAGTTCTACTTGTCACAAACACTAATTTAAAACATAAAACCACATCTAAACATAAGCTAGATGAATTATTTATTACTAATAATAAACAAAAGCAAGAAACAGAAATAAAATTGTTGTTCCCAACAAGCGCTATCGCTTAACGCCTAGCTAGGCATAAAGGCAATAATAGATCTAGGTATTGTCATCTTTAGTATTGGGAAAGAAAGGAGAAAATTTCTTATCTATAGCATTTATATTTCTATTTTGATAAAGGACATGGCCATTAATGGTGGAAGAAAGATTAATAACACCACGAAATTTGCATCTAAGCTAGTCATCTCTTTGATAATTTCATTTTGATAGAAGCACAAAAGAGGGTGGATTCAACCATCTCACTCAAGGTGCCCAAATATAGTTTTCATATTTTCATAGGTATCTATGGCATCCCTAAATAAAACCATCTTCAAAAATAAAATCTAAAACTTGCTTGAACGAAGAGGTAAGCCAACATAAAAGCTTCTAAGTATATCTCAATTTGATATTGGAGCACATAAATGTTTCGGATCCTTAATAGCTATCCCAAGCATCTTTCAAAGACTCATCAAGCAAATAACTAAAATTCGGGATCATCCTCAACAAAATTATTCAAACTCTCATTGATAACTCCTGTAGGTCTTTCTATAGCATCATTATTTATGAGCTTAGAGAGGATTGAGGACTATCCAAAGTGCTAAACCGAAGAGAACCTTAGCCCTTTTTGATTCGCCATGGCGTAAAGAAAGGTGGAAAAGAGGCGGAAAAACAGCCAAGGTGAAGTGGGGAGAGGAAAACGAGAGGCAAATGGCAAATAATGTAATGCTACAAGAAGAGTTTGTGATGGGTACTTGGTATGTCCCGACTTCAGCGTAGATCTCTCAAGAACGGCCTAAATCCTTCTTGCTACCTCTTGAGAATGCATTGGTTTTCCTTGAAGAGGAAAGGGTGATGCAGGAAATTAGCAAGTATTTCCTCAGCTTTTGAGAACCAAGGTATCAATCCAGAGGAGAATACACGCAACCTCGTACCTGCACAAACAATCAAGAACCTTGCAACCAACGATAAAGGGTTGTCAATCCTTCACGGCCACTTGCAAAGTGAGATATGATAAAGATAATAAGATAAATATTTTGGTATTTCGTATAGATAAAGCAAAGATGCAAAGTAAACAGCGCATGAAATAGCAAATTGATAGGAAAATAATATGATGGAAGATAGACCCGGCCATAGGTTTCACTAGTGGCTTCTCTCAAGATAGCATATTCTACGGGTGAACAAATTCTCGTCGAGCAATTGATAGAAAAGCTTATAGTTATGAGAATATCAGGCATGATCATGTATATAGGCATCACGTCTGTGAGAACTAGACCGAATGATTCTCATCTACTACTATTACTCACATCGACCGCTATCCAAAGATGCATATAGAGTATTAAGTTCATAGTAATAGAGTAACGTATTAGGCAAGATGACATGATGTAGAGGGATAAACTCAAGCAATATGATATAAACCCCATCTTTTTATCCTCGATGGCAACAATACAATACGTGCTTTTGCTGCCCTCTGTCATTATGGAAAGGACATCGCAAGATTGAACCCAGCTAAGCATTTCTCCCATTGCAAGAAAGATCAATCTAGTAGGCCAAACCAAACTGATAATTCAAGAGACTTACAAAGATATTTAAATCAGCATAAAAGAATTCAGAGAAGAATCATTGTTCATAGATAATCTTGATCATAAACTCACAATTCATCGGATCTCGACAAACACACCGCAAAAAGAATTACATCGAATAGATCTCCAGAAGATCGAGGAACTTTGTATTGAGGTCCAAAGAGAGAGAAGAGTTATCTATTTTCTCCGTCTCCATAATATAAGAGCGTTTTGACATCGCACTAGTGTCGTAAACGCTTATATTATGGGACAGGAGAAGCTAATAACTATGGACCCGAAGGTCTGTGGTAAACTACTCACACATCATTGAGAGGCTATGGTGTTGATGTAGAAGCCCTCCGTGATCGATTCCCTCCGACGGAGCATGGAAAAGGCCCCAAGATGGGATCTCATGGGTACGTAAGGTTGCAAGGTGGAAATAGGGTTCGTGGTGCCTTGGATGTTTTCGGGTATATTAGTATATATAGGCGAAGAAGTAGGTCGGTGGAGCTACGAGGGGCCCACGAGGGTGGGGCGCGCCACCGCCTCCTGGCGCCCTCCTACCTCGTGGCCGCCTGTTGCTTCCTTGACGCCCACTCCAAGTCTCTGGATTGCGTTGTTCCAAAACGATCCAGGCGGTTTCATTCCGCTTGGATTCCGTTTGATATTCCTTTTCTGCTAAACACTAAAATAGGCAAAAAAACAGATTTGCACTGGCCTTCTTGGCTAATAGGTTAGTCCCAAAATAATATAAAATTGTATAATAAAGCCCATTAAACATCCAAACAGATAATATAATAGCATGGAACAATCAAAATCATAGATACGCTTGAGACGATCACCGCCTCCCTTGCGTAGAAGCACTCGGGCCCTGTGCTTAGGTCCAGACTCTGGGCTTCTTCACTTGAGCAACAACTTGTTTTTTGTTCTTCTTGAAGTTCCCTGAGGGAGTTCTGGACTAGGGGGTGTCCAGATAGCCGAACTATCATCATCCGCCGAACTCCAAGACTATGAAGATACAAGATTGAAGACTTCTACCCGTGTCCGATGGGACTTTCCTTGGCGGAAGGCAAGCTTGGCGATATGGATATGTAGATCTCCTACCATTGTAACCGACTTCGTAACCCTAACCCTATCCGGGTCTATATAAACCGGAGGGTTTTAGTCCATAGGATGAACAACAATCATACCATAGGCTAGCTTCTAGGGTTTAGCCTCTTTGATCTCGTGGTAGATCCACTCTTGTAACACACATCATCAATATTAATCTAAAGGGAGTAGGGTTTTACCTCCATCAAGAGGGCCCAACTGGGTAAAACATCGTGTCCCTTGTCTCCTGTTACCATCCGCTTAGACGCACAGTTCGACCCCACCCAGATCCCGCCGGTTTGACAATCGACATTGGTGTTTATTGAGAGTTCCTCCGCTGTCGCCACCGATAGGCCCGATGGTCCTTCGATCATCAACAACGACGCGTCCAGTGGTGAGACTTTCTCCTCGACAGATCTTCTGTTCGGCGGTTTTACACCGGGCCATTCGCTGGCCATCTAGAGCAGATCGTAGCTACGCCCGCCACAGTCGATCTGAAGTTTAAACTATACGGCCAATATCCGCGGAGACTTGATCTTCGACGGATTCGAAGCCGAACCAAGCGCCATTGACCGTCTCGATGGGCACGATCTAGCTCGCAGCCGAATAAAGGCCTGAGGCCGCACGTAATCCGCCCGACCCTTAATCCGAGCCGGATTCCCATCGAGAACGAGTGGTTGACACCGCCTGGGCTTTAATCTCTACGGCGATCGAGCGGACTCCATCCCCGCCCTTATGAAGACCTCACCTGTGGTGCGGACTCCTCTCCGGACCAACCTCCGCGCCTTGCCAACGAATCCGATTGGCGCTCGTTATGGAGTTCACGGTCACAGAGATATCTTTCAGCACTTCTTTGGCGACATCCTGAATTCACTAAAGTCTCTCAATTTATCCCGAGAGCCCTGGCCGGACTACGGTCGGAAGGTTGGGATACTGACGACGAAGAAATTCAATGCCCACCCACCACCCACTTCATAGCCACTATCAAAGCTTACACGACGTTCGATTTCGATTCAAGACATCGATGGTATGGACGACGATGTAGGAGACAACAATGAACCATCACCTATAGGATGCTGGACAACCTCATCCCATGATGTATACATGGTGGATACACCTAAAGGAAATGAAGACGAGCAACGACGCCACGAAGGATAAATCCCTCGAAGCAGTCAAACGGCAACGAACGCCAACAGTCCCCTCAACAAAGACCCAGCCATAGAGCAGGGCTAACCGTGGACAACGAACAAGCTATCGAGCAATCATCCAACAAGACAACTTGGATAAACAACTGCCTCCTAAGAAGACAACAATCCTGGACGATCTCACGGACAAACTATTGGAGCAAAATGACCTCCGAAAAGGCTGCCGCCACTACGTAGCCTGAAAAGCGAAGCGGAAGCTCAAAACAGCGGAAGATGCACTCATGATCAGATGGAGCAAAGTATTCAGCATCGCAGACAAGCACGGCGACAACAACAAAGAGCGCTACCGAAAAGAAAGCTGCTGCCCGATTGACGAGGAGGCCTTAGAGCCCCACAATTAAAAAGTAAGACCACCCGTCGGATGGACGACCCCACGGAAAAAGAGAGCGGTGAATGGCGCAGATACAAGCCAATATACGATCCGCATAAGGATTCACATCAAGAGGATGGCCCAATTAGGTCCATCTATGGGCCAAGAAAGCAGGCTCACAAAGCAATGCAACAATTAAATTTCAAGATCACGCACACCCAAATATAGGGCGCCGCCACCCCTATGTTTCACCGATGAGGTGCCGGATCATGAATTTCAAGGGATTCAAACCGTAAACATAGAGGCATACGACCGAAAAACAGACCTCGAGTCGGATCGAGGATTACATCCTCCACATACATGGCAAGAGGAGACGATCTCCATGCCACAAAATACCTACCCCTCAAGCTCAAAGGGCCGGCTCGGCATTGGCTTAAAAGCGTCCTAAAATACGATTGGAAGTTGGGAAGAGCTAGAGGATGCGTTTGAGCAAATTTCAGGGGACTTATGTCCTCTCGATGCGACGATCTAAGTCACATAACTCAACAGCCCGAGAGTCAGCCCGAAATTCGACAGGTTCCTTACTAAAAGAACCAAATAGTCGATTGTCCGGACGCAAGCCTTAGCAGCTTTCAAACACAACGTCCGAGACAAATGGTCACGACACCTCGCCAAGAAAAGCCAAGAACAATGGCCGATTAACAAGCCTCATGACCCGCTATGCGAGAGGATAGCTGGCTAGCAAGGTGCAGCACCAACGACCGAGTACATCCGAAATCAGGGATGGAATGAATCACACGAGAAAAAGATCACGGAATAAGGAAAATGGCCCAAATAGTATGCGGCGGTCAACGCCGGATTCAAAAGCTCTCGGCCGAACAACAAAACACTTCCCCTAAAGGATAACAGTGACGAGCTATCCAACCTAAACAAGATTCTGGATAGACTGTGTCAAATACATGGTACCTCCGGGAAGCATGCAAACCATACCCACAGAGATTGTTGGGTCTTCAAGCAGTCCGGCCGACTTAACACCGAACACAAGGGGCTCGACACACCAAGTGCAAGTGACGAAACCCACAAGCAGAGCCTCGGAAAACAAAAAACTTTCCCACAGGAGATCAAAACAGTAAACTCACTTCACGTGATCAAAAGGAATAAAGCGGCGCCCCTAAAAGGCGCGCCAGACACCGGTTGTCAAAACCAATCACCTTCGACCATCGTGACTATTCCGATAATATCCGAACGCAGGATGGACTGCCTTGATATTGGATCCTATAATCAACGGATTCCAATTTACATGTCCTCATGGATGGCGGCAGTGATATAAACCTGATATATCGTGACACTATCCGCAGGATGGGATAAACCCAACAAAAATTCCGTAGCAACACCTCCTTTAAAGGAGTACTACCCGCCCATACGCCCTCTCGCATGGGCTCCATATGCTAGAAGTTGTGTTTGGTTCATCCGACAACTTCTCCGTAAAGGTTACTCTTCCATGTCGCCCCGCTTAAAAGTAGCCATCAAGCACTATTGGGACGCCGACGCTTTCACCGCTTAACGCAATACCGCATTATGCATCCCTAACACTTAAAATGCCCGTCCACGCGGCATCATCTCATTAAAGGAAGTATTATGTTACTCGAGCAGCGGAAGAAGGGGAGACTGATCGACAGTCACAGCTATCCGGCTCCACTAGGCGTAGACCAAATTGGTCATTCAAACCCGGACACTAGGCTAGACGAGTCCGGCGCATAGCGCATACCCCATACGAGGGCTACATGCATGTCTAACAAGAGACAATAGAGCTCAATTTTATTCTTCAAACCGCACTCTGTTTATTTAATGTTAAGTACACTTTCGACGACCCTTTCTTTCAAACTAAGTTCCTCTCTTTTACAGATGAACAACGCTACACCGTCCAGGATACGGCACAACGGAGACACAAAGCAGACGCGCAGAGGGACCCGCTGCAAGGATTCTTCAGATTAAGACCCCGTAAACCTTTTTTCACTGTCTCTTGTTGATATACATCCCCGGTTCCTCAATATAACCAAGGAGGAGGCTGGTGCTTTGGCATTGGCCGCACTGCAATTTTGTGCTGCATTCCAGACACGGGCTTAGGGCATTATTCTGCCCATTTTCATAAAGACCGAATACCTTAGGGAGTATTCGGCCTCGAGTTGGGCCTTATATGCATCAGCTCGAATAATGTCTTCGTCAAATGTTGGGTTGCCCGGCTCTGTTTTGCTGCCTTACGCCCGCTTTCACGGCTAACGCGGCACTGTGGAGAACTCATTGCGATTGTTCGGGTTCGCCAGGAAGCACCTCAAGAGAGAAAGCCGAAATCGATCGTCATGATATAGCGAGAGACGGTCAACCACTCGATGACTCACAGGAATGTTTAGAATTCCTCCGCGATTAACGAAGGACCTTTCGGTCAGCACATACGCATTCTAAATTCGAGAGTGCGGTGCCCCAGGCTATAGTAGCCCCACCTCGAACTCCTATGGCTAAGTGAAAGTGATAAAGCATTATAGTCCGTTGCCTGGTTTGCTACGCTATCACCTCCTTAACAGACCAAGACGTTGGATTAAGTGTGAAAGCGCTTTTTGCAAACACTTCGCACTATGTGCGTGGCAAGCCAAGGACTGCCATCTTTCGAGTTATATTTACATATACATACTTACGGAGTAGTTTACTACTTGAACGCATAAGTATAAAAAGCACTTATATTACATTGAAACATTGTTTTACAAATCATACATGTCATTTAAACATAATATCCTTCGAGCACTCGCATCTCTATTAAACGAAGCTCGCGGACTTCTTCAAAGTAGTGCTCGTGTGTACTTACCGTCTTCAATCTTGGGATGCAACGCGGTGGCTCATCTCTGCCCAGATGTCTTGACACGGGCCGAGCCATCGCGCCCCTCAATACACGATCGCTTCATTGCGCCGACACGTGGCACCGCACCAAGAAACTGCTGCACTAAACCAAAATAGCTTCTTTGGGGTCCGCCCGCCACAAGTGAGTCAAGACATGCTTCATGGCAAATCCGGACAGTCGATTCAGCTCGCCCATTCGCCAACCGATCGGTCAACGCAGAGGACGCCCAGACTATGGAATTGCGACCAATAGCTCTTCCCTTTGTGCCCCTTCCGCCGGAAGTGCTCAACTGCTCCACACGCCGCCAAGTCCAGATAAGCATCCTCTCGAACTCCACAATTTATTCAATCGAGCATACTTTGATCTGATATTTCCTCCGCCAAGAACGGTTTTCCACCGAATTGCCCCGGCCTGACTCAGCTCCTCCTTGGCAACTCTCAAAGCCGATTGGGCCTTCTTGATTCTTCGCGGCCTTCTTCGTCCTCTTGTTCCGCTTGACGTTCCTTTTCAAGAACCGCCGCAGCGATCGGTAGTATTCTTAACTTTTGGCCATCTCGCCATCTCCTCTTTGCTTCGCAGAGCAGCCCGCTCAGCTAGCTTTCTGCCGCCAGTCCGACATTAATTCTGCTTGCTCTTTGGCGAGTTCTGCTCATACTTCCATTGCCAGCGGCACCATCTCAGCATACATATGATTAGTAAGACATGGGCCAAGCTCCCTTACCGTGTCCGCATAGAAGTCGTGATACATTGTGACTCAAACCGCTTATTGACCAGCGACCGTCCGATCCGCCTCATCAAGCTGCCTTTAGTTCGGCATATTCATCATCCTACTGGCTCCGGACGCCCGCCACCGTTTGGGAGCGGCAATATGTTAAGATCGAGAATTTGATCTCGCACGTCGTCAATTTTGACAACATACCAAGTCTCAGGCTACTATCTATACATGGCGATTTTATATGCATAACCGCTCAAGGTACATTATTTTTGCGATTCAAACCTCACAAGAAGCTTCGACGGCTTTGTGTAATCCGCTTCTGCGGATGTTCTTTCAATCACCGCACCCATTAGAGCACGGTGATCTTCTCGATAGCCGCTGCCCGAGCAGATCCTTCAGCTCCTCCGACCAAGACACCACTTGGCGCCGGACCTTCCGCCTCGGCCGACTTGGGGAACCCTCCGACGACACTCCGGGTCGTCCGCTCACATGAGGGTGCGACAGGTGGAGGCGTTCGCCTCCATCATCTCCGAAGAAGATCCTCAAGACGAGCTCACGAGAAGGGCTGAGGTCCCAACTACAAGGTACAATTTCGGTTATTCATAAATAAATACAGGGATGTTCCTTATTTACAAGACCCTTCTTTTACTTACGGCTCATGGAGGGCTGATCCCTTGGGGAAATAGTGCGGCTGGGTTACTTCCCAAACGGACTCTCCGACGAAGATTCCTTCCCTCTTTGAGGCCTTGACTGGATCTTTCAAGCGTCCTCCTCTTCCCTCGAAAGACGGGACTTTAATCCTCCTTCCTTGATAGCCTCCTTCATGGGGCAAGCCCCCGCCTCCCCTTCGCCTTCTTCAAAGGGCGCCACCTTCAACATCTTGGTCGGCATGGGATCCCGTGGTCTCTCGGGAGGGAGCGGACACATTATTAACTTTGCCTTGGCTATCCACTCCCTGTTCAAGAAAAGGCTCCTTTAAAGGGCATATATATAAAATAAATGGATGAACAGCCTGTCCGACACAGACTACTTACTTGAGTATCGGGCATTGCAGCTTAGTCCCTGCTCCCGTCAAGTCCGGACACTTCTCTTGTGATCCAAGACAGTTTATACATCTCCACGGCGCCGTGCCCATGAAATTTTGAGAGCTCATGGTCCCTCCGATTGAATTCCCACAAGGAGGGGGCGACGCAGGTGGCTGAAGGCGCGGATCACCATAACTCGCGCCACCGCAACAAGATGGATCCTCTTTCCTGGAGGTCTCAACACGGCCTCGCAGCAGGGGAACGCCCTGACGACCCCCACGAGCCCCTTGTTGACCCATGATGCCAGCCACTGGTGGACCCGAGCGAAGGCAGGAGCGCCACCATTTGGTGCCCCCGAGCGGTGATATAAAACCACTCCTTGCCACAAACCAAGCTCCTCTTGAAAAGAGCCCTCGGCCACGGAGCATCAGACATTTGCCTATGATCGCCCTCCCACTCGCTTGTTGGCCCTTGATCATCTTTGGCTCCACCTTGAAGGTCTTGAGCCACAATCCAAAGTGGGGGTAATATGGAGGAAGGCCTCATACGACAATGAATGACGAGATATGGAGGATGGACTCCGATTCAAGTCATGGAAATCAAGCCCATAATAAAACATGAGCCCCGCACAAAGGGGTCCGTCGGGAAGCCTAAACCCAAGGAAGTGGGACACGAACACCACGCTCACCGGGCTCAGAGGGAATGACCTGCCTGAGCAGCAACCTATGTGAGATCTCGGCCACGATACATGGCCTCGCAGCTTTAGCACATCTTCTTCTCGGACGGAGGAAGACATCCATCGGCCGTGCAGGTCGGAGCCGGACATCGCCGAAAGTCCGGGTTACTGAATCAAGCTTTGGGTGTTGGAACTCAAGCGCGAGGCGAACTCGATGGAGGATGAAGAAGAAGAGGCCTTGGTCTCATCATAAAGAGCCTGAATACCAAGAGCCCACCCGTGGTCGATTAGGACTCGCCGATAGAGAAGGCAGGCCAACGGGCATGGTTGGGTTACCCACGTCCGTATTGATGAGAATCCCGAATAAGGGGGCACGATCTACGCTTTGATAAGACGCGCTAAGGAAACCTCGCTAAACACGCTGAGGTGGAACAATAAAAACGATTCATATAAAGGCCTGGCTGTGGTGTGATGTCACGCCGGAATAGTCACAGATCTGTGCAAAAATTATTCTCTACGGTGTTATGTGGAACTTGTTTTGCCGAGCGGACACTATCCTTGTGTTCAAAACCTTCTATGAAGTATTCGAGGGGGAACCCGCCGCAATGTCAAGACAATCAATGCGCCGACGACGTCATTGAAGCTGGTTCAGGGGCTACCGAGGGAGTTTCAGACTAGGGGTGTCCGATAGCCGAACTATCATCATCACGGACTCCAAGACTATGAAGATACAAGATTGAAGACTTCGTCCCGTGTCCGGATGGGACTTTCCTTGGCGTGGAAGGCAAGCTTGGTGATACGGATATGTAGATCTCCTACCATTGTAACCGATTATGTGTAACCCTAACCCTATCCGTGTCTATATAAACCGAGGGTTTTAGTCCATAGGATCTAACAACAATCATACCATAGGCTAGCTTCTAGGGTTTAGCCTCTTTGATCTCGTAGATCCACTCTTGTAAAGGCCACTCTTCTTCTTGAAGATCCATTTATTCTCTATGGTTTGCCGATCATCGCGTCAACCAAAGTCCATACTTTGCTACATGGATCCCATCTCAGATTTCATGGCCTCAAGCCATTTTGCGGAATCGCTCATCATCGCCTCATAGTTCGTAGGTTCTTCATGGTCAAGTAACATGACCTCCGAACAGGATTACCGTATTCACTCAAAGCGGATCTTACCGTTGACCTACGAGGTTCGGTAGTAACTTGATCGAAGTTTCATGATCATCATCATTAGCTTCCTCACTTCATGGTGTAGGAATCATCGGAACTGATTTATGTGATGAACTACTTTCCAATAAAGCAGGCATCGTTACCTCATCAAGTTCTATTTTCTCCACTCACTTCTTTCGAGAGGAACCTTCTCTAGAAAGGATCCATTCTTAGCAAGGAATATCTTGCCTTCGGATCTGTGATAGAAGGTGTACCCCATGTCTCCTTTGGGTATCCTATGAAGACATTTCTCCAATTTGGGTTCGAGCTATCAGTTGAAGCTCTTTCACATAAGCATCGCAGCCCCAAACTTTAAGAAACGACAACTTGGGTTTCTTGCCCAACCACAGTTCATAAGGTGTCATCTCAACGGATTTAGATGGTGCCCTATTTAACGGAATGCAGCCGTCTCTAAAGCATAACCCCAAAACGATAGTGGTAATCAGTGAGAGACATCATAGATCGCACCATATCTAGTAAAAATGACACGATGTTTGACACACCATTATGTGTGGTGTTCTGTGTGGCGGAGTTGCTAAACTATTCCGCATTGTGTCAAATGAAGACCAAATTATAACTCAAATATTCTCCTCCATGATCAGATCGTAGGAACTTTATTTTCTTGTTACGATGATTTTCCACTTCACTCTGAAATTTTGAACTTTTCAAATGTTTCGACTTATGTTTCATCATGTAGATATACCCATATCTCAAATCATCTGCGGAAGGTAAGAAAATAACGATATCGCCAGTGAGCATCAACATCATCTACAGCATACATCAAGATGTATTATTTCCAACAAGTCCGTTTCGCCCATTGTTCCCGAGAACGGAGTCTTAGTCATCTTGCCCATGAGGCATGGTCGCAAGCATCAAGTGATTCACAATCAAGATTCCAAAACTCCATCCGCATGGAGTTTATTCATGCGCTTTACACCAATATGACCTAAACGGCAAGGTTGCCAAATAAGTTGCACTATCATTATTAAACTTATACCTTTTGACTTCAATACTATGAACATGCGATCACTACTATCAAGATTTAGTAAAACCAGACCACTCATCAAGGGTGCATGACCATAAAAGATATTATTCATATAAATAGAACAACCATTATTCTCTGATTTAAATGAATAACTGTCTCGCATCAAACAAGATCCAGATATAATGTCATGCTCAACGTTGCACCAAATAACAATTATTTAGGTCTAAAACTAATCCTGGTAGATGTAGAGGCACAAGTGCCGAGGCGATCACATCGACTTTTGAACCATTTCCACACGCATCGCCACTGCCCTTAGACAATCTTTTGCTTAATCCAGAGCACCTATTTCGAGTTGCAATATTAGCAAATAACCAAAGATCAAATACCCAAAGGCCATCATGCGAGCATTAGTAAGGTACACATCAATAACATGTATATCAAATATACCTTTCACTTTGCCATCCTTCTTCCTCCCAAATACTTGGGCAGTTCCTCTAGTGACCAGTTGCTACCTCTTGAGCATGCGTTGGTTTTCCTTGAAGATGAAAGGGTGATGCAACAGTAGCGTAAGTATTTCCTCAGTTTTGAGAACCAAGGTATCAATCTAGTAGGAGACACACAAACCTCGCACCGCATAAAAATCAAGGACCTTGCAACCAACGCGATAAAGGTTGTCAATCCCTTCACGGTCACTTGCAAAAGTGAGATCTAATAAAGATAATGAGATAAATATTTTTGGTATTTTTGTTGAATAGATTGGAAAGTAAAGATTGCAAAATAAACAACGCTGAAATAGCAAATTTTATAGGAAAATAATATGATGGAAGATAGACCCGGGGCCATAGGTTTCACTAGTGGCTTCTCTCAAGATAGCATATTCTACTTGGGTGAACAAATTATGTCGAGCAATTGATATAAAAGCGAGCATAGTTATGAGAATATCTAGGCATGATCATGTATATAGGCATCACGTCTGTGACAAGTAGACCAAACTCGTGATCTACTACTATTACTCCACACGACCGCTATCCATGCATCTAGAGTATTAAGTTCATAGAACAGAGTAACGATTAAAAGACATGATGATGAGAGGGATAAACTCAAGCAATATGATATAAACCCCATCTTTTATCCTCGATGGCAACAATACAATATGTGCCTTGCTGCCCCTCATTGCCATCGAAAGGACACCGCAAGATTGAACCCAAAGCTAAGCACTTCTCCCATTGCAAGAAAGATCAATCTAGTAGGCCAAACCAAACTAATAATTGAAGAGACTTGCAGATATTTAAATCATGCATGAAAGAATTCAGAGAAGAATCAAATATTGTTCATAGATAATCTTGATCATAAACGCACAATTCATCGGATCCGACAAACACACCACAAAAATGAATTACATCGAATAGATCTCCAAGAAGATCGAGGAGAACTTTGTATTTAGATCCAAAGAGAGAGAAGAAGCCATCTAGCTAATAACTATGGACCCAAGGTTTGTGTAAACTACTCACACATCATTGGAGAGGCTATGGTGTTGATGTAGAAGCCCTCCGTGATCGATTCCACTCAGGAGTGCCTAAAAGGCCCCAAGATGGGATCTCACGAGTACGTATTGCAGCGGTGGAAATAGGGGTTCATGGTGATCTTGGATGTTTCAGGGTATATGAGTATATATAGGTGAAAGAAGTACCGGTGGAGTTACGAGGGGCCCACGAGGTGGGGCACGCTACCCTCGGCGCGCCCTCCTACCTCGTGGTCGCTTTGTGGCTTCTTTGACGCCCACTCAAGTCTTCGGATTGCGTTTGTTCCAAAATGATCCTCGCGAAGGTTTCATTCGCTTGGATTCCTTTGATATTCCTTTTCATAAAACATTGAAATAGGCAAAAAACAATAATTTGCATGGGCCTTTGTTAATAGGTTAGTCCCAAAAATAATATAAAAGTGTATAATAAAGTCCATTAAACATCCAAAACAGATAATATAATAGCATGGAACAATAAAAAATTATAGATACGTTGGAGACGTATCAAGCATACCCAAGCTTAATTCTTGCTCGTCCTCGAGTAGGTAAATGATAAAAATAGAATTTTGATGTGGAATGCTACCTAACATAATTATCAATGTAATTTTCTTTATTGTAGCATGAATGTTCAGATCCAAGATTCAAACAGAAGTTTAATATTGACATAAAAAATAATACTTCAAGCATACTAACAAAGCAATCATGTCTTCTCAAAATAACATGGCCAAAGAAACTATCACTACAAAATCATATAGTCTGCTATGATCTATCTTCATCACACAAAATATTTAAATCATGCACAACCCCGATGACAAGCAAGCAATTGTTTCATACTTTGATGTTCTCAAACTTTTCAATCTTCACACAATACATGAGCGTGAGCCATGGACATAGCACTATAGGTGGAATAGAATGGTGGTTGTGGAGAAGACAAAAAGGAGAAGATAGTCTCACATATCCTAGGCATATCAACGGGCTATGGAGATTCCCATCAATAGATATCAATGTGAGTGAGTAGGGATTTCCATGCAACGGATGCACTAGAGCTATAAATGTATGAAAGCTCAACAAGAAACTAAGTGGGTGTGCATCCAACTCGCTTGCTCACGAAGATGTAGGCATTTGAGGAAGCCCATCATTGGAATATACAAGACAAGTTCTATAATGAAAATTCCCACTAGTATATGAAAGTGACAACATAGGAGACTCTATCATGAAGATCATGGTGCTACTTTGAAGCACAAGTGTGGTAAAAGGATAGTAGCATTGCCCCTTCTCTTTTTCTCTCATTTTTATTTTCCTAATTATTTTTGCGCTTTTTCTCTTTTTGCCTCCTTTTTCCTTTTTTTCGTCTGAGTCTCATCCCGACTTGTGGGGAATCATAGTCTCCATCATCCTTTCCTCATTGGGACAATGCTCTAAAAGGATGATCATCACACTTTTATTTACTTACAACTCAAGAATTACAAATCGATACTTAGAACAAAATATGACTCTATGTGAATGCTCCAAGGTGTACGGATGTGCAATGAATCAAGCGTGACATGTATGAATTATGAAGGTGGCTTTGCCACAAATACGATGTCAACTACATGATCATGCAAGGCAATATGACAATGATGGAGCGTGTCATAATAAACAGAATGGTGGAAAGTTGCATGACAATATATCTCGCAATGGCTATGGAAATGCCATAATAGGTAGGTATGGTGGCTGTTTTGAGGAAGGTAAATGGTGGGTTTATGGTACGGCTAAAGTTGACGGTACTAGAAGCTAGCAATGGTGGAAGGGTGAGAGTGCGTATAATCCATGGACTCAACATTAATCATAAAGAACTCACATACTTATTGCAAAATCTATTAGTTGAAACGAAGTACTACACGATGCTCCTAGGGGATAGATTGGTAGAAAAGACCATCGCCGCCCCACCGCCACTCATAAGGAAGACAATCAAAAAATAAATCATGTTCGACTTCATCACATAATGGTTCACCATACGTGCATGCTACGGAATCACAAACTTTAACACAAGTATCTCTCAAATCCACAAATACTCAACTAGCATGACTCTAATATCACCATATTCATATCTCAAAACAATCATAAGGAATCAAACTTCATAGTATTCAATGCACTTTATATGAATTTTTTATTATACCCATCTTGGATGCCTATCATATTAGGACTAATTTTATAGCCAAAGCAAATTACCATGCTGTTCTAAAAGACTCTCAAAACAATATAAGTGAAGCATGAGATATAAATAATTTCTATAAAATAAAAACCGCCACCGTGCCTAAAAATATAAGAAGCACTAGAAAAATTATCTAGCTCAAAACATATAAGTGAAGCACATAGAGTATTCTAATAAATTCTGATTCATGTGTGTCTCTCTCCAAAAGGTGTGTAAAGCAAGGATGATTGTGGTAAACTAAAAAGCAAAGACTCAAATCATACAATACACCCAAAAAGACATATCATGTGGTGAATAAAATATAGCCTCAAGTAAAGTTACCGATGATTTGAAGATTTAAAGAGGGATGCCTTCCGGGCATCCCCAAGCTTAGGAGTTTGTTTGTCCTTGAATTTTATCTTGGGGTGCCTTGGTCATCCCCAAGCTTAGGCTCTTGCCACTTTATTCCATAATCCATCAAATCTTTACCCAAAAACATGAAAACTTCACAACACAAAACTCAAATGAAAATCTCATGAGTCTGTAGTATAAGAAAACAAATCACCACCTTAAGGTACTATAATTAAATAATTATTTATTTCTATTGGTGTTAAACCTACTGTATTCCAACTTCTATGGTTCATAACCCGATACTAGCCATAGATTCATCAAAATAAGCAAAGAACACACGAAAAACAGAATCTGTCAAAAACAGAACAGTCTGTAGTAATTTGTATCAAACGTATACTTGTAACTCCAAAATTCTGAAATAAATTGGTGGACGTGAGGAATTTGTCTATTAATCATCTGCAAAAATAATCAACCTAATATCACTCTCCAGTGAAAAATGGCAGCTAATCCGTGAGCGCTAAAGTTTCTATTTTTACAGCAAGATCATAAAGACTTCCAAGTCTTCCCAAAAGTTCTACTTGTCACAAACACTAATTTAAAACATAAAACCACATCTAAACATAAGCTAGATGAATTATTTATTACTAATAATAAACAAAAGCAAGAAACAGAAATAAAATTGTTGTTCCCAACAAGCGCTATCGCTTAACGCCTAGCTAGGCATAAAGGCAATAATAGATCTAGGTATTGTCATCTTTAGTATTGGGAAAGAAAGGAGAAAATTTCTTATCTATAGCATTTATATTTCTATTTTGATAAAGGACATGGCCATTAATGGTGGAAGAAAGATTAATAACACCACGAAATTTGCATCTAAGCTAGTCATCTCTTTGATAATTTCATTTTGATAGAAGCACAAAAGAGGGTGGATTCAACCATCTCACTCAAGGTGCCCAAATATAGTTTTCATATTTTCATAGGTATCTATGGCATCCCTAAATAAAACCATCTTCAAAAATAAAATCTAAAACTTGCTTGAACGAAGAGGTAAGCCAACATAAAAGCTTCTAAGTATATCTCAATTTGATATTGGAGCACATAAATGTTTCGGATCCTTAATAGCTATCCCAAGCATCTTTCAAAGACTCATCAAGCAAATAACTAAAATTCGGGATCATCCTCAACAAAATTATTCAAACTCTCATTGATAACTCCTGTAGGTCTTTCTATAGCATCATTATTTATGAGCTTAGAGAGGATTGAGGACTATCCAAAGTGCTAAACCGAAGAGAACCTTAGCCCTTTTTGATTCGCCATGGCGTAAAGAAAGGTGGAAAAGAGGCGGAAAAACAGCCAAGGTGAAGTGGGGAGAGGAAAACGAGAGGCAAATGGCAAATAATGTAATGCTACAAGAAGAGTTTGTGATGGGTACTTGGTATGTCCCGACTTCAGCGTAGATCTCTCAAGAACGGCCTAAATCCTTCTTGCTACCTCTTGAGAATGCATTGGTTTTCCTTGAAGAGGAAAGGGTGATGCAGGAAATTAGCAAGTATTTCCTCAGCTTTTGAGAACCAAGGTATCAATCCAGAGGAGAATACACGCAACCTCGTACCTGCACAAACAATCAAGAACCTTGCAACCAACGATAAAGGGTTGTCAATCCTTCACGGCCACTTGCAAAGTGAGATATGATAAAGATAATAAGATAAATATTTTGGTATTTCGTATAGATAAAGCAAAGATGCAAAGTAAACAGCGCATGAAATAGCAAATTGATAGGAAAATAATATGATGGAAGATAGACCCGGCCATAGGTTTCACTAGTGGCTTCTCTCAAGATAGCATATTCTACGGGTGAACAAATTCTCGTCGAGCAATTGATAGAAAAGCTTATAGTTATGAGAATATCAGGCATGATCATGTATATAGGCATCACGTCTGTGAGAACTAGACCGAATGATTCTCATCTACTACTATTACTCACATCGACCGCTATCCAAAGATGCATATAGAGTATTAAGTTCATAGTAATAGAGTAACGTATTAGGCAAGATGACATGATGTAGAGGGATAAACTCAAGCAATATGATATAAACCCCATCTTTTTATCCTCGATGGCAACAATACAATACGTGCTTTTGCTGCCCTCTGTCATTATGGAAAGGACATCGCAAGATTGAACCCAGCTAAGCATTTCTCCCATTGCAAGAAAGATCAATCTAGTAGGCCAAACCAAACTGATAATTCAAGAGACTTACAAAGATATTTAAATCAGCATAAAAGAATTCAGAGAAGAATCATTGTTCATAGATAATCTTGATCATAAACTCACAATTCATCGGATCTCGACAAACACACCGCAAAAAGAATTACATCGAATAGATCTCCAGAAGATCGAGGAACTTTGTATTGAGGTCCAAAGAGAGAGAAGAGTTATCTATTTTCTCCGTCTCCATAATATAAGAGCGTTTTGACATCGCACTAGTGTCGTAAACGCTTATATTATGGGACAGGAGAAGCTAATAACTATGGACCCGAAGGTCTGTGGTAAACTACTCACACATCATTGAGAGGCTATGGTGTTGATGTAGAAGCCCTCCGTGATCGATTCCCTCCGACGGAGCATGGAAAAGGCCCCAAGATGGGATCTCATGGGTACGTAAGGTTGCAAGGTGGAAATAGGGTTCGTGGTGCCTTGGATGTTTTCGGGTATATTAGTATATATAGGCGAAGAAGTAGGTCGGTGGAGCTACGAGGGGCCCACGAGGGTGGGGCGCGCCACCGCCTCCTGGCGCCCTCCTACCTCGTGGCCGCCTGTTGCTTCCTTGACGCCCACTCCAAGTCTCTGGATTGCGTTGTTCCAAAACGATCCAGGCGGTTTCATTCCGCTTGGATTCCGTTTGATATTCCTTTTCTGCTAAACACTAAAATAGGCAAAAAAACAGATTTGCACTGGCCTTCTTGGCTAATAGGTTAGTCCCAAAATAATATAAAATTGTATAATAAAGCCCATTAAACATCCAAACAGATAATATAATAGCATGGAACAATCAAAATCATAGATACGCTTGAGACGATCACCGCCTCCCTTGCGTAGAAGCACTCGGGCCCTGTGCTTAGGTCCAGACTTGGGCTTCTTCACTTGAGCAACAACTTGTTTTTTGTTCTTCTTGAAGTTCCCTGAGGGAGTTCTGGACTAGGGGTGTCCAGATAGCCGAACTATCATCATCCGCCGAACTCCAAGACTATGAAGATACAAGATTGAAGACTTCTACCCGTGTCCGATGGGACTTTCCTTGGCGGAAGGCAAGCTTGGCGATATGGATATGTAGATCTCCTACCATTGTAACCGACTTCGTAACCCTAACCCTATCCGGGTCTATATAAACCGGAGGGTTTTAGTCCATAGGATGAACAACAATCATACCATAGGCTAGCTTCTAGGGTTTAGCCTCTTTGATCTCGTGGTAGATCCACTCTTGTAACACACATCATCAATATTAATCTAAAGGGAGTAGGGTTTTACCTCCATCAAGAGGGCCCAACTGGGTAAAACATCGTGTCCCTTGTCTCCTGTTACCATCCGCTTAGACGCACAGTTCGACCCCACCCAGATCCCGCCGGTTTGACAATCGACATTGGTGTTTATTGAGAGTTCCTCCGCTGTCGCCACCGATAGGCCCGATGGTCCTTCGATCATCAACAACGACGCGTCCAGTGGTGAGACTTTCTCCTCGACAGATCTTCTGTTCGGCGGTTTTACACCGGGCCATTCGCTGGCCATCTAGAGCAGATCGTAGCTACGCCCGCCACAGTCGATCTGAAGTTTAAACTATACGGCCAATATCCGCGGAGACTTGATCTTCGACGGATTCGAAGCCGAACCAAGCGCCATTGACCGTCTCGATGGGCACGATCTAGCTCGCAGCCGAATAAAGGCCTGAGGCCGCACGTAATCCGCCCGACCCTTAATCCGAGCCGGATTCCCATCGAGAACGAGTGGTTGACACCGCCTGGGCTTTAATCTCTACGGCGATCGAGCGGACTCCATCCCCGCCCTTATGAAGACCTCACCTGTGGTGCGGACTCCTCTCCGGACCAACCTCCGCGCCTTGCCAACGAATCCGATTGGCGCTCGTTATGGAGTTCACGGTCACAGAGATATCTTTCAGCACTTCTTTGGCGACATCCTGAATTCACTAAAGTCTCTCAATTTATCCCGAGAGCCCTGGCCGGACTACGGTCGGAAGGTTGGGATACTGACGACGAAGAAATTCAATGCCCACCCACCACCCACTTCATAGCCACTATCAAAGCTTACACGACGTTCGATTTCGATTCAAGACATCGATGGTATGGACGACGATGTAGGAGACAACAATGAACCATCACCTATAGGATGCTGGACAACCTCATCCCATGATGTATACATGGTGGATACACCTAAAGGAAATGAAGACGAGCAACGACGCCACGAAGGATAAATCCCTCGAAGCAGTCAAACGGCAACGAACGCCAACAGTCCCCTCAACAAAGACCCAGCCATAGAGCAGGGCTAACCGTGGACAACGAACAAGCTATCGAGCAATCATCCAACAAGACAACTTGGATAAACAACTGCCTCCTAAGAAGACAACAATCCTGGACGATCTCACGGACAAACTATTGGAGCAAAATGACCTCCGAAAAGGCTGCCGCCACTACGTAGCCTGAAAAGCGAAGCGGAAGCTCAAAACAGCGGAAGATGCACTCATGATCAGATGGAGCAAAGTATTCAGCATCGCAGACAAGCACGGCGACAACAACAAAGAGCGCTACCGAAAAGAAAGCTGCTGCCCGATTGACGAGGAGGCCTTAGAGCCCCACAATTAAAAAGTAAGACCACCCGTCGGATGGACGACCCCACGGAAAAAGAGAGCGGTGAATGGCGCAGATACAAGCCAATATACGATCCGCATAAGGATTCACATCAAGAGGATGGCCCAATTAGGTCCATCTATGGGCCAAGAAAGCAGGCTCACAAAGCAATGCAACAATTAAATTTCAAGATCACGCACACCCAAATATAGGGCGCCGCCACCCCTATGTTTCACCGATGAGGTGCCGGATCATGAATTTCAAGGGATTCAAACCGTAAACATAGAGGCATACGACCGAAAAACAGACCTCGAGTCGGATCGAGGATTACATCCTCCACATACATGGCAAGAGGAGACGATCTCCATGCCACAAAATACCTACCCCTCAAGCTCAAAGGGCCGGCTCGGCATTGGCTTAAAAGCGTCCTAAAATACGATTGGAAGTTGGGAAGAGCTAGAGGATGCGTTTGAGCAAATTTCAGGGGACTTATGTCCTCTCGATGCGACGATCTAAGTCACATAACTCAACAGCCCGAGAGTCAGCCCGAAATTCGACAGGTTCCTTACTAAAAGAACCAAATAGTCGATTGTCCGGACGCAAGCCTTAGCAGCTTTCAAACACAACGTCCGAGACAAATGGTCACGACACCTCGCCAAGAAAAGCCAAGAACAATGGCCGATTAACAAGCCTCATGACCCGCTATGCGAGAGGATAGCTGGCTAGCAAGGTGCAGCACCAACGACCGAGTACATCCGAAATCAGGGATGGAATGAATCACACGAGAAAAAGATCACGGAATAAGGAAAATGGCCCAAATAGTATGCGGCGGTCAACGCCGGATTCAAAAGCTCTCGGCCGAACAACAAAACACTTCCCCTAAAGGATACAGTGACGAGCTATCCAACCTAAACAAGATTCTGGATAGACTGTGTCAAATACATGGTACCTCCGGGAAGCATGCAAACCATACCCACAGAGATTGTTGGGTCTTCAAGCAGTCCGGCCGACTTAACACCGAACACAAGGGGCTCGACACACCAAGTGCAAGTGACGAAACCCACAAGCAGAGCCTCGGAAAACAAAAAACTTTCCCACAGGAGATCAAAACAGTAAACTCACTTCACGTGATCAAAAGGAATAAAGCGGCGCCCCTAAAAGGCGCGCCAGACACCGGTTGTCAAAACCAATCACCTTCGACCATCGTGACTATTCCGATAATATCCGAACGCAGGATGGACTGCCTTGATATTGGATCCTATAATCAACGGATTCCAATTTACATGTCCTCATGGATGGCGGCAGTGATATAAACCTGATATATCGTGACACTATCCGCAGGATGGGATAAACCCAACAAAAATTCCGTAGCAACACCTCCTTTAAAGGAGTACTACCCGCCCATACGCCCTCTCGCATGGGCTCCATATGCTAGAAGTTGTGTTTGGTTCATCCGACAACTTCTCCGTAAAGGTTACTCTTCCATGTCGCCCCGCTTAAAAGTAGCCATCAAGCACTATTGGGACGCCGACGCTTTCACCGCTTAACGCAATACCGCATTATGCATCCCTAACACTTAAAATGCCCGTCCACGCGGCATCATCTCATTAAAGGAAGTATTATGTTACTCGAGCAGCGGAAGAAGGGGAGACTGATCGACAGTCACAGCTATCCGGCTCCACTAGGCGTAGACCAAATTGGTCATTCAAACCCGGACACTAGGCTAGACGAGTCCGGCGCATAGCGCATACCCCATACGAGGGCTACATGCATGTCTAACAAGAGACAATAGAGCTCAATTTTATTCTTCAAACCGCACTCTGTTTATTTAATGTTAAGTACACTTTCGACGACCCTTTCTTTCAAACTAAGTTCCTCTCTTTTACAGATGAACAACGCTACACCGTCCAGGATACGGCACAACGGAGACACAAAGCAGACGCGCAGAGGGACCCGCTGCAAGGATTCTTCAGATTAAGACCCCGTAAACCTTTTTTCACTGTCTCTTGTTGATATACATCCCCGGTTCCTCAATATAACCAAGGAGGAGGCTGGTGCTTTGGCATTGGCCGCACTGCAATTTTGTGCTGCATTCCAGACACGGGCTTAGGGCATTATTCTGCCCATTTTCATAAAGACCGAATACCTTAGGGAGTATTCGGCCTCGAGTTGGGCCTTATATGCATCAGCTCGAATAATGTCTTCGTCAAATGTTGGGTTGCCCGGCTCTGTTTTGCTGCCTTACGCCCGCTTTCACGGCTAACGCGGCACTGTGGAGAACTCATTGCGATTGTTCGGGTTCGCCAGGAAGCACCTCAAGAGAGAAAGCCGAAATCGATCGTCATGATATAGCGAGAGACGGTCAACCACTCGATGACTCACAGGAATGTTTAGAATTCCTCCGCGATTAACGAAGGACCTTTCGGTCAGCACATACGCATTCTAAATTCGAGAGTGCGGTGCCCCAGGCTATAGTAGCCCCACCTCGAACTCCTATGGCTAAGTGAAAGTGATAAAGCATTATAGTCCGTTGCCTGGTTTGCTACGCTATCACCTCCTTAACAGACCAAGACGTTGGATTAAGTGTGAAAGCGCTTTTTGCAAACACTTCGCACTATGTGCGTGGCAAGCCAAGGACTGCCATCTTTCGAGTTATATTTACATATACATACTTACGGAGTAGTTTACTACTTGAACGCATAAGTATAAAAAGCACTTATATTACATTGAAACATTGTTTTACAAATCATACATGTCATTTAAACATAATATCCTTCGAGCACTCGCATCTCTATTAAACGAAGCTCGCGGACTTCTTCAAAGTAGTGCTCGTGTGTACTTACCGTCTTCAATCTTGGGATGCAACGCGGTGGCTCATCTCTGCCCAGATGTCTTGACACGGGCCGAGCCATCGCGCCCCTCAATACACGATCGCTTCATTGCGCCGACACGTGGCACCGCACCAAGAAACTGCTGCACTAAACCAAAATAGCTTCTTTGGGGTCCGCCCGCCACAAGTGAGTCAAGACATGCTTCATGGCAAATCCGGACAGTCGATTCAGCTCGCCCATTCGCCAACCGATCGGTCAACGCAGAGGACGCCCAGACTATGGAATTGCGACCAATAGCTCTTCCCTTTGTGCCCCTTCCGCCGGAAGTGCTCAACTGCTCCACACGCCGCCAAGTCCAGATAAGCATCCTCTCGAACTCCACAATTTATTCAATCGAGCATACTTTGATCTGATATTTCCTCCGCCAAGAACGGTTTTCCACCGAATTGCCCCGGCCTGACTCAGCTCCTCCTTGGCAACTCTCAAAGCCGATTGGGCCTTCTTGATTCTTCGCGGCCTTCTTCGTCCTCTTGTTCCGCTTGACGTTCCTTTTCAAGAACCGCCGCAGCGATCGGTAGTATTCTTAACTTTTGGCCATCTCGCCATCTCCTCTTTGCTTCGCAGAGCAGCCCGCTCAGCTAGCTTTCTGCCGCCAGTCCGACATTAATTCTGCTTGCTCTTTGGCGAGTTCTGCTCATACTTCCATTGCCAGCGGCACCATCTCAGCATACATATGATTAGTAAGACATGGGCCAAGCTCCCTTACCGTGTCCGCATAGAAGTCGTGATACATTGTGACTCAAACCGCTTATTGACCAGCGACCGTCCGATCCGCCTCATCAAGCTGCCTTTAGTTCGGCATATTCATCATCCTACTGGCTCCGGACGCCCGCCACCGTTTGGGAGCGGCAATATGTTAAGATCGAGAATTTGATCTCGCACGTCGTCAATTTTGACAACATACCAAGTCTCAGGCTACTATCTATACATGGCGATTTTATATGCATAACCGCTCAAGGTACATTATTTTTGCGATTCAAACCTCACAAGAAGCTTCGACGGCTTTGTGTAATCCGCTTCTGCGGATGTTCTTTCAATCACCGCACCCATTAGAGCACGGTGATCTTCTCGATAGCCGCTGCCCGAGCAGATCCTTCAGCTCCTCCGACCAAGACACCACTTGGCGCCGGACCTTCCGCCTCGGCCGACTTGGGGAACCCTCCGACGACACTCCGGGTCGTCCGCTCACATGAGGGTGCGACAGGTGGAGGCGTTCGCCTCCATCATCTCCGAAGAAGATCCTCAAGACGAGCTCACGAGAAGGGCTGAGGTCCCAACTACAAGGTACAATTTCGGTTATTCATAAATAAATACAGGGATGTTCCTTATTTACAAGACCCTTCTTTTACTTACGGCTCATGGAGGGCTGATCCCTTGGGGAAATAGTGCGGCTGGGTTACTTCCCAAACGGACTCTCCGACGAAGATTCCTTCCCTCTTTGAGGCCTTGACTGGATCTTTCAAGCGTCCTCCTCTTCCCTCGAAAGACGGGACTTTAATCCTCCTTCCTTGATAGCCTCCTTCATGGGGCAAGCCCCCGCCTCCCCTTCGCCTTCTTCAAAGGGCGCCACCTTCAACATCTTGGTCGGCATGGGATCCCGTGGTCTCTCGGGAGGGAGCGGACACATTATTAACTTTGCCTTGGCTATCCACTCCCTGTTCAAGAAAAGGCTCCTTTAAAGGGCATATATATAAAATAAATGGATGAACAGCCTGTCCGACACAGACTACTTACTTGAGTATCGGGCATTGCAGCTTAGTCCCTGCTCCCGTCAAGTCCGGACACTTCTCTTGTGATCCAAGACAGTTTATACATCTCCACGGCGCCGTGCCCATGAAATTTTGAGAGCTCATGGTCCCTCCGATTGAATTCCCACAAGGAGGGGGCGACGCAGGTGGCTGAAGGCGCGGATCACCATAACTCGCGCCACCGCAACAAGATGGATCCTCTTTCCTGGAGGTCTCAACACGGCCTCGCAGCAGGGGAACGCCCTGACGACCCCCACGAGCCCCTTGTTGACCCATGATGCCAGCCACTGGTGGACCCGAGCGAAGGCAGGAGCGCCACCATTTGGTGCCCCCGAGCGGTGATATAAAACCACTCCTTGCCACAAACCAAGCTCCTCTTGAAAAGAGCCCTCGGCCACGGAGCATCAGACATTTGCCTATGATCGCCCTCCCACTCGCTTGTTGGCCCTTGATCATCTTTGGCTCCACCTTGAAGGTCTTGAGCCACAATCCAAAGTGGGGGTAATATGGAGGAAGGCCTCATACGACAATGAATGACGAGATATGGAGGATGGACTCCGATTCAAGTCATGGAAATCAAGCCCATAATAAAACATGAGCCCCGCACAAAGGGGTCCGTCGGGAAGCCTAAACCCAAGGAAGTGGGACACGAACACCACGCTCACCGGGCTCAGAGGGAATGACCTGCCTGAGCAGCAACCTATGTGAGATCTCGGCCACGATACATGGCCTCGCAGCTTTAGCACATCTTCTTCTCGGACGGAGGAAGACATCCATCGGCCGTGCAGGTCGGAGCCGGACATCGCCGAAAGTCCGGGTTACTGAATCAAGCTTTGGGTGTTGGAACTCAAGCGCGAGGCGAACTCGATGGAGGATGAAGAAGAAGAGGCCTTGGTCTCATCATAAAGAGCCTGAATACCAAGAGCCCACCCGTGGTCGATTAGGACTCGCCGATAGAGAAGGCAGGCCAACGGGCATGGTTGGGTTACCCACGTCCGTATTGATGAGAATCCCGAATAAGGGGGCACGATCTACGCTTTGATAAGACGCGCTAAGGAAACCTCGCTAAACACGCTGAGGTGGAACAATAAAAACGATTCATATAAAGGCCTGGCTGTGGTGTGATGTCACGCCGGAATAGTCACAGATCTGTGCAAAAATTATTCTCTACGGTGTTATGTGGAACTTGTTTTGCCGAGCGGACACTATCCTTGTGTTCAAAACCTTCTATGAAGTATTCGAGGGGGAACCCGCCGCAATGTCAAGACAATCAATGCGCCGACGACGTCATTGAAGCTGGTTCAGGGGCTACCGAGGGAGTTTCAGACTAGGGGTGTCCGATAGCCGAACTATCATCATCACGGACTCCAAGACTATGAAGATACAAGATTGAAGACTTCGTCCCGTGTCCGGATGGGACTTTCCTTGGCGTGGAAGGCAAGCTTGGTGATACGGATATGTAGATCTCCTACCATTGTAACCGATTATGTGTAACCCTAACCCTATCCGTGTCTATATAAACCGAGGGTTTTAGTCCATAGGATCTAACAACAATCATACCATAGGCTAGCTTCTAGGGTTTAGCCTCTTTGATCTCGTAGATCCACTCTTGTAA
>JAHIAM010001369.1:0-57121 GCA_021605205.1 Aegilops longissima | reverse complement strand
GGAAAAAGTTCAATGCCAATGGAGTTGAGGGGAAGAAGATCAATACCCCAAGACAAGTTTGTTCCTCAACAAGAGAAGTATGATCCTACTTCCTTCAAGGAACACAAGCACAAGATGATCTTCCACCACAAGACCACAAGAACAAAGGCAAGGACAAGCTTCAAGAGGAGATTGATGCATTTGAAGAAGCACCTAAGGCCTTGGTCAAGTGGGTTCCCAGACTACGCCAAGTTCTACTTCATCATGTACAACTACTACACCAAGGATTCCCATCAAGTTGATGTGGATCCCAAGAAGAAGAACTAGAGAGTTCTTGAGGGTGACTCCCCAACTTTTTCACTCATATCATTATGGCAAGGACAAGTGCAATCAACTTCCATATCTTGCACTAGTTCAAGGATTCACAAACCTCATGTTGGTAAGGCAAGGGACAAGGTAACCTAATGTTTTCATGGACATCATTTTGTGTGTGTATCACTCTATGTCTATGGATATTCTTGTTTGTTCCTTGTGGGACTAACCCATGTAGGTATTGAAAGTGCAACTCACTCCAAAGGATTGCTCCAAACGATCTACATCAACATTGAGCATCCACATCTTCAACACCTACATGAAGTCATCATCGACAAAACCCAAGGTTAGTTTATCCTCTAAGGGGGATCTCACATCTAGGGGAGCTTAACTCTAATAATTGAGTCAAAGCAACTCTAATGATGTGAACACATAAATGTTTTATGTAAAAGTGCTAACCCCACTTGAGCTTAAACGATGAGTATGACCTATGATCAAATGTTCTCATTTGACTCCTAAGTCAATATACTCATATATAGATGACCTATCATCGCCAATTGTTTGATAGATGCTAGAATTGGTTGTGCATGCTTTGTCACATATTTCATTTGTCATCTTATTGTGTGAGCATGTTGGTTGCATATTTACTCATTCGAGGACATCCACTTGTTGTTTTGATTGTTTGGCTTTTCTCTTGGCCAAGTGGATGGACAAGAATGCCTAAGAACCATCTCTAGCTATCTATGCTTTTTTCGCCTCAAACTCTATTCATGCTACATCACAAAATTTGATCAAGTCAGATTTGAACCACTGTGTGAGGAGCACTGAGTCCCCGATTCATAGACTTAAACTTCCAAAACTTCTTTGTGATTTTCGGTCCGACCGATTCTCCATTTCGGTCATACCGAGATTACTAAGTCGATCTAGGATTTCATCTCGTGCAACAGATTTGTATTTTTCGTCACACCGAGTTGCAATAACTCTTCACGCTTTTGCATCTCGTGCCACCGAGTTGTACCACTTGGTCACACCGGTGGTCGGGCTATATATATCGCATGGACAAAAATTGGAAAACTCTCTCCTAATCTTCTCTGCGCATAGCTCGCTCTGCCAACTTGGTCTACTTGGATCGTCGACTTTGTCGCCACCCCTCCCACCGGTTCGCCGCCAACGGAATTCTCCTCCGCTGTCAGCCAGAAGCGAGTTCCCGCCAACTAGGGTATGAACTCGATCACAAGGCTTTCTCTTCCGATTCTCAAGACATTGTGTTCATTATGCATCTTGCCACGATTGACACACTCCTATCCACCAAATCAATCCTTAGAATAGTTGCGATTCAAAATTTAGGGTTAGTTTCCGAAACCATCTCGGACCCACCGAGTTGAAAAACTCGGTCCCACCGATTTGGCTAATGCCATTGCACTAGTAAGTCTCGGTCCGACCGAGAATTGCTAATCGTGTGACCGATTTTCAACCTTAGAAACCCTAGCAGTCTTGCCAATTAAAATGTGACTCGGTCGACCGAGTTCACTAGTTTAGGTTCCAAACTGCTTCGTTTCACCGAGTTTGAAAATTAGTGGATCCAAATGTTTTCGGGAAACTAAAACTAAGTTTGTTTGAATCATTCTTTGCAAAATTCTCGATTTTGTGATGCTCATCCACTCTACCTCATCTATAACTATTCACGTGGTCAGCAATTGAACAAGATGTCGCACAAAGTGATAGCCGTAACAAATCAAGAGCAGATCCAATTGAGCGAGGGCACTAGTCCCTCAAGCTGCTCGATGAGGGGAGGAAGCACCGAGCAATTTTCCCAAGGCTGCCACAAGGACAAGAAAGAAGAAGACCTCAGAGTCCGAGGATGAGGATTATGTGGCAAGGAGGATGAGGCAAGCTCCAAGAAGAAAGTGCTCAAGAGGAGTTCAGCCATCCAAGTGAAGCCCTGGTTTGAAAATCAAAAGGCCAAGAAAGGCACAACCAATGTCCAAAGCCAGAGTGTCTACTCAAGCTCCTTTGGAATCTCAACCCAAAGAGCCTGCAAGGTGCAGAGGGAAAGAAAAGGAAAGAAAGGGTCAAGAAGACCATGGCAAGAGTGATTGGGAAGCCTTCCATGATGGAAGAAGAAGAAGAAGAGGTTGCGTAACCAGCACCCAAGGCACAAAAGCTGATGGGTGATGCTATCAAATCAAGGGCTGCAACTTCCAAGCCCAAAGCTGCCCCCAAGCCCAAGAATGCACCCAAGAGGAATACGTGAGCATACCAAGAAATTGAAAAGAACAAGGCCCCAATGCCCGAGGTTGAAGATGAAGAAGGGCAGGTCCTAAGGAAGCTCAAACCCAAGATCCTGCATCACAATCATGCTCATCCTGTGGCTGAAAACATGAAGATCAGAGAGATAATGGGTTGAGGCTATGGAGAGAGTCGATCCATATGCCACGAGGAGAAGGACTGTTGGACTAGTGTTCCACACCAAGGAGCAGCAGGACTTTTATGAGACTATCTTGCCGGATAAGAAGCCCATAGTTTATGATATGAGATGGGTCAACTGACCTACATCGAAGGAGAACGCAGAACACTACCTCGAGTATATGACAACTTCAAAGGCGTGGAGTTGCTGATTTTGTTGGGCGAAGCTCACCAACTCGAACGATGAACTTATCATGCAATTCTACCCACAAAGACATTTCTATCCAGATGGGATAGTGTGGATGTCGAAGGAACCGATATCCCACCATAGAGGAATGGGCAAGTTTGATCAATGCCCCAAAGGAAAGCAAGATAGACGGTGGTGGAATATCCATGATCTTCTTGACAATCACTTTACCTGCTCGTGACACACACAGCCTTCCTTAGTCTCGGCATGTTAAATAGCCATGTTGCTTATCGATTATCTGCATAAATGCTTGATGTATCAAATGATTATAATGGAAACACTCCAGCCCCAATATAATGGCAATCGTTTACCATTCATTACATTTCACTGTTACTGATTGCACCCGCCTTTGGTAATGACTTAACTCGCCAGGGCCCCATTGTGCTCCATACGCTTATAACAAGTCCAACACTTTTACAAGATAATTTGGCACCCGAATATAGCATTATATCGGTTCAATCATGTCTTTGGTCAATAGTTGTCGCCTTACCCCGTGGCTTGCTACCACGCCTGGCCTTATCGGCTAGGTAGTAAAGGAGAACTATCGCGATTGTGTTTCGGGTTTATCCGATAAACACCTTAGTACGTAGTCAAACCGATCATTATGATGCGGCGAGAGCTGGTTAGCTATTCGTGGATAAAACATAAATCTTTTGTGATTTTTTCAAGATTATGCGACGGGTCCGGCCTCCACCGATCAGGTGTCTACAGCGCCTCATTCGGATAAACAAATATTAGCTAGGGGCTGCTTTACACTCCTATTGTCGAACTCCTATGGCTAAGTGAGAGTGATAAAGCCACATAGTCCGATTGCTCGTTCGCCGCGCTTAAACACCTCCTTCAAGGACCAAAACTTGGTCAAGTGTGTAGGTTCCAATCTTAACACCTGCATTACCCACGGGATGAAGTCGATTAACCGCCAACTCTTATTTAATAAAACGCCGATTGTGAGGAAATATTTTACAACAAGCAATATATTGCATATAGGCTTTGTTCCATAATGCAGATCGATAACATGAATACATTCATTCAAAGATAATGTCCGTCGCACACCGCCCTCTACAATGTGTGATCCTTCCAGACATCATCAAATACCGCTGGTGGTGTTTTCGCCACAGGCGGTCCTCTGTCATGAAGCTTGATCGGCATGATACGCTCCAACGATCTATAATTTTTATTGCTCCATGCTACTTTATCTACGTTTTGGACCATATTGGGCTTTTTTTCCACTATATATTTTTGGGACTAACCTATTAACCGGAGGCCCAATTAATTGTTGTTTTTGCCTATTTCAAGATTATGAAGAAAAGGAATATCAAACGGAGTCCAAACGGAATGAAACCTTCGAATGTGATTTTTCACGAACGTGATCCGTGAGAACTTGAGTAAGTCAAGAAGCAACCGAGCCTCCACGAGATAGGAGGGCGCCTCATAGGGCGCGGCCTGCTCCTTGGCCCTCGGCGCCACCGACGCATTTCTTCTTCCTATATATACCCACGCATTCTCGAAAACATCCAAAGCACCACTAAACACAATTTCCACCACCGTAACCTTCAGATCCGCTGAGATCCCATTGAGCTTCCTCACGCACTCTGTCAAGGGGAATCAAGCACGGGGCCTCTACATCAACATCCTTGCCCTCCGATGAGTTGTGAGTAGTTTACCACGTACCCACGTCCATAGTTATTAGCTAGATGGCTTCTTTTCTTCTTTTGGATCTCAACACAATGTACTCCTCTCTTGTGGAGATCTATTCATGTAATCTCTTTTTTATGTGTGTTTGTCGAGATCCGCGAATTGTGGGTTTATGATCGTTTATATATGAATAATATTTGAATTTTCTTGAATTCTTTATGTATGATTAAGTTATCTTTGCAAGTCTCTTTGAATTATCGGTTTAGTTTGGCTTCACTAGATTGATCTTTCTTGCCATGGGAGAAGTGCTTAGCTTTGGGTTCAATCTTATGTGTCCTTACCCAAAGGATGTAAAGGGTTGCAAGGCACGACTGTATTGTTGCCATCGAGGATAACAAGATGGGGTTTATATCATATTGCATGAGTTTATCCTCTACATCATGTCATCTTGCTTAATGTGTTACTCGTTTTATGAACTTAATACTAGATGCATGTTAGATAGCGGTCGATGTGTGGAGTAATAGTAGTAGATGCAGGAAGGAGTCGGTCTACTTGTAATGGATGTGATGCCTATATATATGATCATGCCTAGATAATCTCATAACTATGCGCTTTTCTATCAATTGCTCGACAAGAATTTGTTCACCCTACCGTAATACTTATGTTATCTTGAGAGAAGCCACTAGTGAAACCTATGGCCCCTAGTTCATCTCTTATCATATTTGCTTCCAATCTACTTTTATTTGCATCTTACTTTTGCATCTATATTATAAAATACCAAAAATATATTTATCTTATCATACTATCTTTATTAGATCTCACTCAAGAAGTGGCGTGAAGGACTGACAACCCTTTATTATGCTGGCGCAGTTCTCGCTTTGTTTGTGTAGGTGCGTGGACTTTGAGGAGCCTCATCGGATTGATACCTTGATTCTCAAACCTGAGGAATACTTATTTCTACACTTTGTGCATCACCCTCTCCTCTTCGAGGAAAACCAACGCAAGCTCAAGACGAGCAAGAAGGATTTCGGCGCCATGTCGGGAGGTCTTCGCCAAGTCAAGACATACTGGCACCCATCACAAACCTATCTCCTCAAGATTTACATTATTTGCCATTTCCTCTCGCTTTCCTCTCCCCACTTCACCCTTGCCGCTTTTATTCGCCTCTCTTCCCAATCTCTTCTTCTTCCGCTTTTCTTCCCGCTGTCATGGTCGAATAAAAAGAACTACGGGTTTTGTCCCTAGTTCCAGGGGTTCTCGATAACCCCTCTATCTCTAAGCTCATAAATAATGATGCTATAGAAAGACCCACCGGTCTCCAATGAGCTTGAATAACTTCAATGAGGATGACTCTAGAATTTTCGCTATTTTTGATGAGTCTTTAAAGGATGCTGGGATAGGTTACTTAGATTCGCTGCTATGTGCCACAATATCAAATTGAAATTTACTTAAATTTTTTATGTTAGCTTGCCTGCTTCCCTTCAAACAAGTTTTAGATTCTATCTTGAAGAAGGTTTTCTTGAAGGATGCTATGTATACCTTATGAAAAAAAAAATGAAACTATTTGGGCATCCTATGAATGATAAGGTTGAATCAACCACTTTGTGCTTTTATCATGAAATTATTAAAGAGATGAAATCTAGTTTAGAAGCAAACTCTCAGAACGTGCTTAATCTTACTTATTCCATTAATGGCCATGCTTAACTTAAATAGAAGAATGAATGCCATAGAAAGGAGATTCTCTCCTGAAGCCAAAGATGGCACTCTTAGATCTATCCTTTTTATGCCTAGCTAGGGCGTTAACGATAGTGCTAGTTGGGAGGCAACCCAATTTTTTGTTTTTGTTTTGTTTAGAATAAATAATCCATCTAGCCTCTGTTTATATGTGGTTTTATCTTTTAATTATTGTTTGTGCCAAGTTAAACCTATTGGATCTTCTTGGATGATAGTTATTTGATCTTGCTGTAATTTCCAGAAACTTTGCGCTTAGTGTCTAATTGTTAAAAATTACCAGAACGTGATAAAATAGTGATTCAAATTGCTGCTGATCAATAAACAAATTTTATAGGACGTCTAATTTGGTAGATTTTGTGAGTTCCAGAAGTTTGCTAGTTACAGATTACTACAGACTGTTCTGTTTTTGACAGATTCTATTTTCGGTGTTGTTTGCTTATTTTGATGAATCTATGGCTAGTAAAATAGTTTATAATCCATAGAGAAGTTGGACAGTAGGTTTAACATTAATATAAATAAATAATGAGTTCATTACAGTACCTAAAGTAGTCTTTGTTTTTCTCTAACTAGAGCTCATAGATTTCTATTGAGTTTTGTGTTGTGAAGTTTTCAAGTTTTGGGTAAAGCTTTTATGGACTATGGAATAAAGGGCTAAGAGCTCAAGCTTGGGGATGCCCATGGCACCCAATATATTCAAGAATAGCAAAATCTAAGCTTGGGGATGCCCCGAAGGCATCCTCTTTCGCCTTCGCTCATTGGTAACTTTACTTGGGGCTATATTTTATTCACCACATGATAAGTGTTTTGCTTGGAGCGCCATATTAGTCTTTGCTTTTAGTTTACCACAATCATCCTTGTTGTACACACTCTTTGAGAGAGCCATACATAAATTGAATTTGATAGAATACTCTATGTTTCACTTATATCTTTTGAGCTTGATAGTTTTGCTCATAGTGCTTCACTTATACCTTTGAGCGTGATAATTTTGCTCTAGTGCTTCACTTAGATCTTTTAGAGCACGGTGGTGTATTTTTAAAGAAACTATTGATCTCTCATGCTTCACTTAGATTATTTTGAGAGTCATAATAGCATGGTAATTTGCTTAATGTTAATACACTTGGCATTCAAGATATGTGAAACTTTCTTTGATTGCGTTGAATACTAAGAAAAGTTTGATGCTTGATAATTGTTTTGAGATATGAAGATGGTGATATTAGTCATGCTGGTTGAGTAGTTGTGAATTTAAAGAATAGTTGTGTTGAAGTTTGTGATTCCCGTAGCATGCACGATGGTGAACCGTTATGTGATGAACCTGAGCATGATTTATTTATTGATTGTCTTCCTTATGAGTGGCGGTCGGGGACGAGCGATGGTCTTTTCCTACCAATCTATCCCCCTAGGAGCATGCAGAGTACTTTGTTTTGATAACTTCTAGATTTTGCAATAAGTATATGAGTTCTTTATGACTAATGTTGAGTCCATGGATTATACGACTTTTTCCCATCCTTTCACCTCTAGCCTCTCTCTAATACCAAGACATTGCATCATACACCCACCACATATCTTCCTCAAAACAGCCACCATACCTACCTATCATGGCTCCATAGCCATTCCGAGATATATTGCCATGCAACTTTCCACCGTCCCCATGGCTATCATACTTTCATATTGTCATATTGCTAGCATGATCATGTAAGTGACATCGATTTGTGGCAAAGCCACCTCTTAATTCTTTCATACATCACTCTTGATTCATTGCATATCTCGCACATCACGGAGGCATCTATATATAGTCATATTTGTTCTAAGTATCGAGTTGTAATTTTGAGTTGTAAGTAAATAAAAGTGATGATCATCACATAGAGCATTGTCCCAAGTGAGAAAAGGATGATGGAGACTATTGTTCCCCACAAGTCGGGATGAGACTGGACTAAAAATTAAAAAAAAGAAAAAAAGAAAAGAGGCTATAAAAAGAGAGAGAAAAGGCCCAAAGAAAAAAGAGAGAATAAGAGAGAAGGGCAATGTTACTATCCTTTACCACACTTGTGCTTCAAAGTAGCACCAAGATCTTCATGATAGAGAGTCTCATTTTGTCACTTTATATACTAGTGGAAATTTTCATTATATAACTTGGCTTTAATATTCCAATGATGGGCTTCTCAAAATGCCCTAGGTCTTCGTGGAGCGTTTGTGTTGATGCACACCCACTTAGTTTCTTTTTGTTGAGCTTTCATATACTTATAGCTCTAGTGCATCCGCTGTATGGCAATCCCTACCACTCACATTGATATTCATTGGGCATCTCCATAGCCCGTTGATACGCCTAGTTGATGTGGAGACTATCTTTCCCTTTTTGTCTTCTCCACAACCACCATTCTATTCCACATATAGTGCTATATCCATGGCTCACGCCATGTATTGCGTGAAGATTGAAAAGTTTTGAAAATGTTAAAGTATGAAACAATTGCTTGGCTTGTCATCTGGGTTGTGCATGATTTAAATATTTTGTGTAGGGAAGATGAGCATAGCTGCACTATATGATTTTTAGGGATAACTTTCTTTGGCCATGTTATTTTGAGAAGACATAATTGCTTAGTTAGTATGCTTGAAGTATTATTATTTTATGTCAATATGAACTTTTGTCTTGAATCTTTTGATCTGAATATTCATACCACAATTAAGAAGATTTACATTGAAATTATGCCAAAGTATCACCCCGATCAAAATTCTCTTTATCATTTACCTACTGAGGACGAGTGTTAAGCTTGGGATGCCTCGATACGCTCCAACGTATCTATAATTTTGATTGCTCCATGCTACTTTATCTATCTTTGGACCATATTGGGCTTTATTTTCCACTTTATATCATTTTGGGAATAACCTATTAACCGAGGCCCAGCCCTTTAATTGCTTTTTGTCTATTTCAGATTT
The DNA here is from genome assembly GCA_021605205.1 of Aegilops longissima. Lineage (NCBI taxonomy): Eukaryota > Viridiplantae > Streptophyta > Magnoliopsida > Poales > Poaceae > Aegilops > Aegilops longissima. Next base: position 47,877 of record JAHIAM010001369.1, on the reverse strand, counting down.
CAAGAAAACAATATCAAAAGGAGTCCAACGGAATGAAACCTTTGGGAACGTGATTTTCTCACCGAACGTGATCCGAGAACTTGAGTGCAAGTCAAGAAGCAACCGAGTCTCCATTTAGATAGAGGGCGCTACTGCTCCTCGTGGCCTCAAGTGCCACGCGCATTTCTTCTTCCTATATATACCTACGCACTCAAACATCCAAAGTACCACGAACACAATTTCCACCATCAGAATCCTCAGATCCGCGAGATCCCATCTTGGAGCCTCACAAGACTCACGGAGGGGAATCAAGCACGGGGCCTCTACATCAACATCCTTGCCCTCCGATGAGTTGTGAGAAGTTTACTGCACTCTACGTCTATAGTTAGCTAGATGGCTTCTTCTCTTTTGATCTCAATACAATGTTCTCCCCTCTCTTGTAGATCTATTCGATGTAATCTTTTTGTGGTGTGTTTGTTTAGATCCGATGAATTGTGGTTTATGATCAAGTTTATCTATGAATAATATTTGAATCTTCTTGAATTCTTTATGTATGATTAAGTTATCTTTGCAAGTCTCTTCGAATTATCGTTTAGTTTTTTACTAGATTGATCTTTCTTGCCAGGAGAAGTGCATTTTTTGGTTCAATCTGTGTCCTTACCCAAAGGATAGAAAGGGTGTGCGCACATTTTATTGTTTCCATCGAGGATAACAAGATGGGGTTTATATCATATTGTATGAGTTTATCCTCTACATCATGTCATCTTGCTTAATTACTCGCTCTTATGAACTTAATACTCTAGATGCATGCGCGGATAGCGTCATGTGTGGAGTATATAGTAGATGCAAAAGCAATGGTCTACTTGTTATGGACGTGATGCCTATATACATGATCATGCCTAGATAATCTCATAACTATGAGATTTTCTATCAATTGCTCGACAGTAATTTGTTCACCCAATCGTAATACTTATGTTATTTTGAGAGAAGCCACTAGTGAAACCTATGGCCCCTTGTTCTCTTATCATATTTGCTTCCAATCTACTTTTATTTGCATCTATATTATAAAATACCAAAATATATTTATCTTATCATACTATCTTTATTAGATCTCACTTTCACAAGTGGTCAGGAAGGGATTGACACCCCTTTATTGCGTTATTGTGAAGTTCTCGCTTGTTTGTGTAGTGCGTGGACTTTGAGGAGCCTCCCATCGATTGATACCTTGGTTCTCAAAGTGAGGGAAATACTTACTACACTTTGTCTGCATCACCCTCTCCTCTTCGAGGAAAACCAACGCAAGCTCAAGACGAGCATCGATTCATTCATCTACCCGACGCGACATGGGCTAAGGCCATCCGCACCTTCGCGGCAGATCAAATTATGGCATCAGCCGAGGGCGGTGCTGCCGATCACCGCTTTATGAGTCCGGCGGTTGCTACATGGCTTTGCAGCCACGACGGATTATCAAATCCATGGCCAATCCGCCCACCCTATGTTTCATCACCGTTTCGATCGCTATGGGCACGATGCTCGCGCATATAGCGGTACTGTAATAGCTTTCTCCGCTGAGCTCCCTTCGCTCGGAAGAACTCGCGGCATCGCGAATCATCGCCGGAGCCGATCCGCAACGCCCCGGAGAACTCCAAACCGGCAAGAAGAAAATTTTTCTTCACAAATTTTCTCCCGATAATAAAGGCCTTACCCGCTGTAATCTTCTTGGCCTCGATTTCCTGAGGGTGCCCCGGCTTCAACTCGGGCCTTCAGTGCGCTTTAGGGCCTTAGCAAGTTCAGACTTTGTCAGAATCTTGTGCCCTAGGACTCGTGATTTCTTTTATGGCATCCTTGAGCTCCTCTGAACCTCCCCGAGGGAGTCCCGATTAGGGTGTCTTGATAGTGGACTACCATCATCACCGAACTATCATTTCGCCGACTATCATCATCGACCGACTCCAAGACTATGAAGATAGAAGATTGAAGACTTCCGTGTCCGGATGGGACTTTCTCGTGGAAGGCAAGCTTAGCGATACGGATATGTAGATCTCCTACTATTGTAACCGACTTATGTAACCTAGCCTTCCGTGTCTATATAAACCGGATGGCTTTTAGTCCCAGAGGACATCAACCACAAAGAACTCCTTACAATCATACCATAGGCTAGCTTCTAGGGTTTAGCCTCCTTGATCTCGTGGTAGATCCACTTTGTAAACATCCACAATATCAATATCAATCAAGCAGCGATTTAGGTTTTACTCCATCAAGAGGGGTCTTAACTCGGGTAAACATCGCGTCCCTTGTCTCGTTACCATCCGCTTAGACGCACGCTGGGACCCCTACCCGAGATCCACCGGTTTTGACAATCGACATTGGTGCTTTCATTGAGAGTTCTTCAGTCTTCACCGATAGGCTTGATGGCCTCTTCAATCAAAAACGACGCAGTCCCGGTGAGACCTTCTCCCGGACAGATCTTCAGATTCGCGGTTGCATCGCGGGCCAACTCCTTGGCCATCCGAGCAGATCGAAGCTACGCCGCCGCCGTGTCAGGTTTGAAGCTTAAACTTCACGGCCGATATCCGCGACTTGATCGTCGATGGATCTCACGCTCGAAGCTGCGTTACGCCGTCACGATGGGCATGACTTAATCGCCACGGACAAGACTTTGAGGTCGCGAATGGATCCGCCCCGACTATAGTCCGTAGCCGATCGTCAATCGAGGACGGATGGTGGACACCGCCGAGCGCAATTTTGGCCGATGGAGCCAATACTTACTTGTCCCACGAAAGCCCATGACTCCGTGCCGGACTTCGCCGACTCAACCTCCGCCTACCGCCAATTAATCCGACACGCCGATCATGGAATTCACCGCTGCGATATCTTTTCAACACCGCCTTCGCTGAATATAAATTCATTGAAGCATCTCTTCGCTATCTCGAGATCCTCGTCAATCCGCGCCAGACGGTTGGGATGCGGATGATGAAGAAATTCAGATCCCACCCACCACCTACTTCGTAGCTACCGCCGACGATTTAACCGACGATTTGATTACGACCAAGACATCGATTGGCGGTATGGACGACGATGTCGAGATTCAAGAACCAAAGGTTTATAGGACACCGGAAGACCACCTCATACACATATATACATGGTGGACACCCCAAAAGACGGGACGGCGAAGAAGCGCCGAGGCCGATTCTTAAAGAAACAGCCCAAGCGCCGACGCGCCAACAAGGCCGCTTAAATCCCGCCACAAGAAGAATGGAGATTCCGCACGAGATAATAACACCCCGTAGTGCCGAAGATAACTCCTCCAAAGACGATCCAAATAGAGGAGGAGGTGGCAAGTCTCGTGAGAGGGCGGCGATCTAAGAGGTCGAGGATGACAATTACTTACTTCCTCCGAAGACGAGGCAAGCTCGGGCGACGCATTTAATTCGCTGTGCTCGAGGATCCCGCCAACAAGAGCGCTTTTAGACGCAGCAATGGCCACGCAAACAGCCTAAAGAAAAGCAGCAATAGCTTCAAGCTGATCAAGACCCACGTCGGCGATGGACCGAGGTCCTCGCGTCAAGAGTACGAACTCGAACGCCTTCCAAAAGTTACCTAAACGCAAGTTGCTCCCCGATTAGAGGAGGCGCATCACCAAATAAGACATACGGCAGTAATCGACCACCCTGCGGGCCACGAGTAGAGAGGCGGTAAGCCCTCCACCAAAACCGCACTCCTAAGACGCTTTAAAATCAAGAAGCCATGGGGAACGCTACCGGACTTGGTAGATATATTGAGGACAAGGCAAGACAATCCAGATCTATCTATGGATCACGGACGCCTACGCACCCATTTACTTAATACCGCCGCACCGATACAACCACTCCGCCGGGCCGAACACAAGACAATGCTCTTCGAGCCACGTCGCGATATTGTTTCAATACGAGGCGCCGCGACACCCACTATGCTTCACCGATGAAGTAATGGATCATCAAACTCGGGTTCAAACCTGCTAATATCGAATCTCACGATAGCACAATGAACTCGCGGTCTCGATTGGAGGATTATCTTCTCCATATACACATGGCTCGCGCGACCATCTTCACGCCATCAAATATCTCCCGCCAAGCTTAAAGGATCAGCTCGGCATTGGCTTAACAAAGCTCGCCCGCAGAGTCAATTGATGTCGGAAGACCGGAAGCATTTAATCGCCTGCAATTTCGACACGGCTCTAACAAAGAAAAAATCAATCGCCGATCGTCCGGATGCAGAGGCACTCGCCGCTTCAAACATAACATCCGTGGATTTAGTGGCTGGCCCCGCACCTAGGGACAGAGAAGCCGAAATCTATGGCAGCCCTCACATCCTCATGACCCGCTTCGCGGGAGAGGATAGTTGGCTCGCCAGAGTAACAACTCGCGAAAACGCCGCAATTGGATACTAAGGACCGCAATGGCAGGTTGCGCTAAACAAAACAAACGCCGCATTAACGCGACAAGAATGAGGATACGGCAATAACGCCGGATTCTCGAGGCTCCAAACCCGTCAACGGAAGAAGCCATTCAAAAGAACCACTCGCTCCGCCCAATTTGGACCGAATACTCGACCGCTTGTCAAATACATGGTACTTTAAAAGCCGCCTAACCATACCAACCGAGATTGTTGGGTATTCAAGCAGCAGCAAATTAATCAAAAACAAAGGACAAGGGCTACACAAATGATGACGAGGAAGATCCGCCACGAACAGCAGAGGACAAAGGGATTCCCCAAGTTCGACGGTAAACATGATATACGCAACGCATATTCCTAAGAGGGAGCGGAAGCGCACTAAGGGACGATACGCGATGGAGCCAGCCGCCTAAAATTGAACCCATGGTCCTCTTACCCATCACTTTCGATCGAAGAGACTATCCGACCAAGATCCGCCATGGCGGATTCACGCATTGGTTTTAGACCCAATCGCTGATGGATTTCACTCACGAGTCCCGATGGACGGCGGCAGAGTCAACCTCGCTTATCGTGATAGGCGCAAGATGGGCATAGACCTTCAAGGATTAAACCTACAACGACATACCTTCAAAGGCGCCATACCAGCGAGAGGCCAATTGTACAGTCTCTTACACCGAAGTGGTCTTGATCCCCGACACTCGGGCGAGGAGTTAATTCGACATAGTCCTGCTCCGCACTGCTATCACGCTCGTTTGACGTAACCGCTGCTTAAATTCAACGCCGTGCCGCATTATGCATACCTTAAGCTCAAGATGCCAGCGCCCTCGTGGAGTCATCACGGCCAATGGAAACACGGAACGCCCTCCGAACGAGGAACACATACCGCTCAAGGGTCAAGTACGTAACAGCCTTTACGACAGCTCGTCCGCCAGTTAAACGACCGGACACAACCAAACGCTACCTGAGCAACATCAACTAAGACTACCCGCATCGCCTGCGGCATCGCCAGAAAGCAATGCGGCCCAACCCCACCTCGCAAATTGCAAGACAAACTCTCCATGATATAATTACGCCTGGAGATACCATGGGCATAGGGCACAACCACAACAGACTCAGAGTGCGGTTCACCCACCAGGGCCCCAAGTGTGTCACTCTTTTTGTTTTATTTTTTCTATACGTAACTCGCCCAAGCGCGAACTCCGCCGAACTCATGATGCAACAGCCGTGAAGGACAAAGGCCGCGATTTAACACTCGTGGTCTCCATCACGGCATTAAATTTGTTACATACAACATTCCGCTGCCTACTCTCGAGGGAGACGCCTTAATTCGCCTAACCTTGTGACTATTTGTATCATTCTCGCATCGATAGTATATCTTCTAATAAAATGCAGCACTTTTGCCTTTTAATTGTTATATATATATATATATATATATATATATATATATATATATATATATATATATATATATATATATATATATATATGTTCATTTACAACATGTTGCACTCCAGCATCTTATGGCCAAACACACCAGGGCTTATGTCCTCCGCTTATGGTGTGATAAAGTCCGACACTTTCACAAGTGCGGCACCCTCTAACTTATAGCATTATATGAATCAGTCCTAATCCTCGCCTGGGTCAATAGTTGGGTTTGCCCGCTCCCATGTTCGCACCTACGCCCGCTCTATCGGCTAAGGTAGCACCGGAGAACCATCATGACAGGCACCACCCGGCGCTGGAGAAAGCTAAAACCCAAGCACGATAAGGCGAGACTGGTCATCGCTCGAGAGGTCCTTTCGGGTCCTTAAAGACCTATGCCGCTCGAGCTAAGTTCGGATTATGTCCGATGAAGGCGTGATAGCGCCTCAATTCGGCTTCCAATACTAGGGCTTCACCGAAATTTAAAATTATAGAATTCTATGGCTAAGGAGAGTGTTCAAGCACTATAAGTCCGCTGCCTTGTTCGTTGTGTTGAGCGCCTCAGATGGACCCAAAATGGGAACAAGAGTGCTCAAGTTTATCCCGAACACCCCAAAGACTGTGGCATGGGGGCCAAGTTTAACACTTGCCATCTCTCGATTTCATAAACGGCCGCACGTAAGGTAATATTTTAAATTAAACAAGCGTTGCTTAGCATATATGAACAAAGTTTCAAGCATGTGATAACACATTGCAAATTCACTCAAAATTACATCCCCGGGGCACTCATCCGCAATCTTGCGGCACCCTTCAGACAGCCTTATAGTAAAGTTCGGGCGACGATGCCCTTGCCTCGCCGTGGCGCCGCTGATTAGCCCGCATCCAAATTTTGCCCTAATGCATTTTGCGCTGCAAGGGCCCGACGAGCACCTTCAATACAAAGGAGCGCTTTGATAACCTCCACCCAGGCACGATTCACCGCCCGCCGCGACGAGGTCAAGTAGCCCTGTGCATGGCCTCTCCGTGCCACATACCGACTATGAGGCCCTTTCATGGCCTGCCGGCCACCTTAGGCAAGAAGACTTCACCGCCACGGGGCACTGATGGCCGGCTTCAAAGATATCGAGACCAAGACTTTCTCCGCTGAGCCCTCCTCGGCTCGGTAGAATGCGGCTGATCGTGACACGCCATGAGGCAGATCCGCAAACGCCTGAGAGCTCCGACCCGTAAGTATCAACGTAATTTACATTCACATGCTTGCTTTGCATGAAAAATGCCTACCTGGCCGCTATCTTCTTCATCAATTCAACCTCCCTGGCGCCTTATGGGCCTCGGCTTGGCTTTGGCACTTTCGAGACGAGGCAAGCCTCGACTCTCGAGTTTTGAGTCACGCCCCAAACTCTCATGCTTTTCCATGAGAGCCCGGAGCTCTGCCGAACCACCGCCACCCTCGCCTCTGCTTTTTCTCGCTCGCCTGCCTGTACCGTGACAGTGCTGCTCGGGCCTCCTGACACGGCTCAGCCACTCGCCTGGGCCCCGCAGCACCCATGTTATCCTTGTTATTTTTTGTCGCAACCCAAATCCTTTTCAGAAGGTACAAATTCAAAGTGGTGTTACTCACCTTCTTTTGTCTTGAGTCGCTTCTCGGGCGCCGACCGAGCTCTTGCCCGACCACTCAAGCTCGCTTAACGCATCCACCTTAGCCAATGGCAGAGGTCAGAACAGAGCTCGCAACCCATATTGACATAATTTTTAGCAACCTCACAGATATCTTTTTTTAAGATCCTCATCCGATTTTCTTCCAACACCGAACCGAGCATCGGGGCTACTGTTATGCGGTATTATATTGCATATTTTAACTTCTACCTCAAAGCCCGAGAAGGCTATTGGTTTTCCGGGTCGCTACTTTACGAAAGCAGCACTTTCAATCACCGCATCAACAGGTGGTGTTCTTCCTCGATGGAAGCGCCTGCAGCGCCCAACAAATTTACCCGGGCCCACGGCGGAAGATGCCGGCACACGGTTCCCTTCGTCGGTAGCCGCCGCCGACCTAACCACTGTCTGGCGTAGAGTCCGCCAGACAGCCCGAGGACGCCTTTGTGGCGCCCGAGCCTCACTGATGGGTCCCCTGTTCCCGCCGCGCTTCGGTCCGCGGGGTGGAGGCGGTCGGGATGGAGTCTACATCCGACGGCCAACGACCGGCCGATGAAGCGGGAGATCATCACCGCCGGACTACATGTGTAGCATGCGGCATTAGAATGACACTATGTGACGCAAAAAGAAATTATAAATTATTCAGAACTGGATATTTACGATCTCGCCGAGGCCTGGCCCTTGAAGGCTATTCTTCCTCGCCAACGCTGATGTTGGCAGAGCTGTCCGGGGAATAGTCCTTCCTCTTGACCTCCGCCTCCCTCAGCTTGGGGAAGCTCTTCTTCCTCTCCCTCCTCCGGGAGAGAGTCCTCTTCCTCCTCCTCATTTTCGTGGAGGAGTCAGCCCGAGTCGCGACTCAAAACGGGCACTCTTTCGAGCACCCGTGGCCTCCTTTCTGGTTTTTCTCCAAGACCACGCAAGGTGTCGGAACCAGCAGCTTCGCTTAGACGAGCCGCCCATCGGATTTTCTGCATAGGAGCCGGACAGTATCTGCTCGCTTTCTTCATCCAGTCCACAAAGGAAAAGGGAATTAAAGCCCGATAGAGTCAAACTATGAAAACGAAAGTGTCCCGTAGGGGTAGAATCACTTACCTCGTCACCAAGGGTCGAAAGTGAACCATGATCTTCGCTGATGGGCTTCGCGCCTTGAACAAATTCTTCCTGTGCTCAGACGCAGTCAAGAGCTTGTTCGGGCCGGTGCTGTTCCGGATCGAACTCCCATAGATTGAATGCCCGCTTGGCATGGGAGAATCCGCTGACGAGCATGACTTGGACCACGCTAACCAGCCCGAGCTTCTTCACCAGCTTGATATGTGTCCGAGTCCCAGCCTTTTTCAAACTGCCCCACAGAAGCCCTTTCTTCCGTGAGGTGAGCTGTGGGGATAGATCTAAACTCGGGGCCACCATTTAGGGTCGCTGCTGCTCGGTGATGTAGAACCACCCGATTGCCACCTTGACGGATTCCACGAAGGTCCTTCGAATCAAAGGACGCTGGGCATCTTGCCCAACATGGCGCCTCAAGACTCCGCTTTGAATGCTCCTTCACTACCGGCTTTGACATTGAAGGTATTGAGCCACAAGCTGAAGTGGGGCTGATGCAGAGGAAGGCTCGCATACCCACGATAAACGCCGAGATGTTGAGGATGAAGTTCGCCAGATCATGGAAATCTGTGCCGTAGAACATGAGCCCCTTGACAAAGGGGTGAAGTGGAAAGCCCAGTCCGCTGGAGGAAGTGGAAAGAAAGACAACCTCCTCATGGGGCCTAGGGGTGGAGATGAGCCCTCGCCGGGCAAAGCCGGTGCGATATCGCCGAGAGGTCCGCGCCACTAGCTATTACATTTGCTCCTTAACGGTGAGGCCAACCATTTACCTCCCGCCTGCATATTTGAGAAGGTTGAGACGAGATGCGCTTAACTTGGGCGCTGGAGCTCGAAAAGGCGGAGATGGATAAGCAAAGGAGAAGAAGGCGAGGTGAGAAGGTGAATCTTCTATCCCTTATATGGGCGAATTTCACGCCCCCATCGGCCCGGGTAAAACTCGCTATCTCCAAGCCGCCACCATCAATGATGCGTTGGGTTACCCACGCCGTATTGATGAGAATCCCGATTAAGGGAAACACGACCGCTTCAACAAGACGCGCTGGAACGCTCGCTAAATGCTACCGAGGTAAAGTAGAAAATGGTTGGCAGTGGTGTGTCGCAAGCCATGGAAAACGCCACAGATTGAGCTTGTGTATATTATTATTCTCTCTACGATGGGATGTGGAATTTATTTTGCGAGCCGACACTATCCCGGTGTTCCCAATCTTCATCATTTGAGGAGGAACCCGCTTGCAATGCCAAGCAATATACTAACATACCAAGGAGGAAAGCAGCATAGACGGGTGGTGGAATATCCAGATGATCTTCTTGACAATCACTTTACCTGCTTTTCAGACCCACACACAGCTTCCCTTAGTCTCGCATGTTAAATAGCCATGTTGCTTATCGATTATCTCGTATAAATACGCTTTGATGTATCAAACAGACTATAATGGAAACAGTCTCCAGCCCAATATACGGGTAATCTGGTTTACTCATTCATTACATTTCACTGCTTTTCTATCAATTGCACCCGCCTTTGGTACGATTTTAACTCGCCAGGGCCCCATTGTGCTCCATACGCTTATAACAAGTCCAACACTTTTACAAAGATAATTTGGCACCTAATATAGCATTATATGCATCGGTTCAATCATGTCTTTGGTCAATAGTTGCTGCTCTGCCCTCGTGCTTGCTACCACGCCCGCCTTATCGGCTAGGGTAGTAAAGGAGAACTATCGCGATTGTGTTTCTGGTTTATCCGATAAACACCTTAGTACGCAGTTTAAACCGACTGCTATGATGCGCGAGAGCTGGTTAGCTATTCGTGGATAAAACATAAATCTTTTGTGATTTTTTCAGATATGCGACGGGTCGGCCTCCACCGATCAGGTGTCTACAGCTACTCTATTCCGGATAAACAAATATTAGCTAGGGGCTGCGCCACACTCCTATTGTCGAACTCCTATGGCTAAGGAGAGTGATAAAGCCACATAGTCCGATTGTTCGTTCGCTGCGCTTAAACACCTCCTTCAAGGACCAAACTCTTGGGTCAAGTGTGTTTAGGTTCCAATCTTAACACCCCGCATTTTACCCACGGGGGATGAAGTCGACGATCGCCAACTCTCGATTTAATAAAACGCCGCATGTGAGGAAATATTTTCACACAACAACAAGCAATATATTGCATATAGGCTTTGTTCCATAATGCAGACTGATAACATGAATACATTCATTCAAAGATAATGTCCTTCGCACAATCGCCCTCTACAATGTGTGATCCTTCCAGACATCATCAAAATACCGCTGGTGTGTGGTGCTCTTTGTCGCAGGCGGTCCTCGGTCATGAAGCTTGATTGGCATGATACGCTCCAACGATCTATAATTTTTATTGCTCCATGCTACTTTATCTACTGTTTTGGACCATATTGGGCTTTATTTTCCACTTTTATATCATTTTGGGACTAACCTATTAACCGGAGGCCCAGCCTGTAATTGTTGTTTTTTGCCTATTTCAGTATTATGAAGAAAAGGAATATCAAACGGAGTCCAAACGGAATGAAACCTTCGAATGTGATTTTCTCACCGAACGTGATCCAGAGAACTTGAGTGCAAGTCAAGAAGCAACCGAGCCTCCACGAGATAGGAGGGCGCCTCTATAGGGCGCGCCTCTCTGCTCTCTTGGGCCCGGCATGCCACCGACGCATTTCTTCTTCCTATATATACCCACGCACTCGAAAACATCCAGGGCACCACGAAACACAATTTCCACCACCGTAACCTTCAGATCCGCGAGATCCCATCTTGGAGCCTTCACCGCACTGGTCAAGGGGAATCAAGCATGGGGGCCTCTACATCAACATCCTTGCCCTCCGATGAGTTGTGAGTAGTTTACCACAGACCCACGGGTCCATAGTTATTAGCTAGATGGCTTCTTCTCTTTTGGATCTCAATACAATGTTCTCCTCTTGTGGAGATCTATTCATGTAATCTCTTTTTATGTGTGTTTGTCGAGATCCGATGAATTGTGGGTTTATGATCAAGTTTATATATGAATAATATTTGAATCTTCTTTGAATTCTTTTATGTATGATTGTTATCTTTGCAAGTCTCTTTGAATTATCGGTTTAGTTTGGCTTACTAGATTGATCTTTCTTGCCATGGGAGAAGTGCTTAGCTTTGGGTTCAATCTTGTGTGTCCTTACCAAAGGATGTAAAGGGTTGCAAGGCACGATTGTATTGTTGCCATCGAGGATAACAAGATGGGGTTTATATCATATTGCATGAGTTTATCCTCTACATCATGTCATCTTGCTTAATGTGTTACTCGTTTTATGAACTTAATACTCTAGATGCATGTTAGATAGCGGTCGATGTGTGGAGTAATAGTAGTAGATGCAGAAGGAGTCGGTCTACTTGTAATGGATGTGATGCCTATATATATGATCATGCCTAGATAATCTCATAACTATGCGCTTTTCTATCAATTGCTCGACAAGAATTTGTTCACCCACCGTAATACTTATGCTATCTTGAGAGAAGCCACTAGTGAAACCTATGGCCCCTGGTCTATCTCTTATCATATTTGCTTCCAATCTACTTTTATTTGCATCTTACTTTTGCATCTATATTATAAAATACCAAAATATATTTATCTTATCATACTATCTTTATTAGATCTCACTTTCGAAGTGGTCGTGAAGGGATTGACAACCCTTTATTGCGCTGGTTGCAGTTCTCGCTTGTTTGTGTAGGTGCGGGACTTTTGAGGAGCCTCCTACCGGATTGATACCTTGATTCTCAAAACTGAGGGAAATACTTACGCTACACTTTGCTGCATCACCCTCTCCTCTTCGAGGAAAACCAACGCAAGCTCAAGACGTAGCAAGAAGGATTTCCGCGCGCTGTCGGGAGGTCTTCGCCAAGTCAAGACATACCAAGTACCCATCACAAACCTATCTCCTCGTGATTTACATTATTTGCCATTTGCCTCTCGCTTTCCTCTCCCCACTTCACCCTTGCCGCTTTATTCGCCTCTCTTTCCCAATCTCTTCTCTCTTTCCGCTTGCCTTCCCGCTGCCATGGTCGAATAAAAAGAACTACGGTTTTGTCCCTAGTTCCAAAGTTCTCGATAACCCTCTATCCTCTCTAAGCTCATAAATAATGATGCTATAGAAAGACCCACCGGGGTCTCCAATGAGAGCTTGAATAACTTCAATGAGGATGACTCTAGAATTTTTCGCTATTTACTTGATGAGTCTTTAAAGGATGCTTGGGATAGGTTACTTAGGATTCGGGCTAGCTATGTGCCACAATATCAAATTGAAATTTACTTAAATTTTTTTATGTTAGCTTGCCCGCTTCCTTCAAACAAGTTTTAGATTCTATCTTTGAAGAAGGTTTTCTTGAAGGGGATGCTATAGACACTTATGAAAAAATGAAAACTATATTTGGGCATCCTATGAATGATAAGGTTGAATCAACCACTCTCTTGTGCTTTTATCAGAATGAAATTATTAAAGAGATGAAATCTAGTTTAGAAGCAAACTTCCGTAACGTGCTTAATCTTACTTATTCCATTAATGGCCATGTGCTTAACTTAAATAGAAGAATGAATGCCATAGAAAGGAGATTCTCTCCGAAAGTGCCAAAGATGGCACTACTTAGATCTATCCTCGCTTATGCCTAGCTAGGGCGTTAAACGATAGTGCTAGTTGGGAGGCAACCCAATTTTATTGTTTTTGTTTCTGTTTAGGAATAAATAATCCATCTAGCCTCTGTTTATATGTGGTTTTATCTTTTAATTATTGTTTGTGCCAAGTTAAACCTATTGGATCTTCTTGGATGATAGTTATTTGATCTTGCTGTAATTTCCAGAAACTTTGCGCTTAGTGCCCGAATTGTTAAAAATCACCAGAACGTGATAAAATAGTGATTCCAATTGCTGCTGATCAATAAACAAATTTTATAGGTCGTCTAATTTTGGTAGATTTTGTGGAGTTCCAGAAGTTTGCGTTAGTTACAGATTACTACAGACTGTTCTGTTTTTGACAGATTCTATTTTTCGTGTGTTGTTTGCTTATTTTGATGAATCTATGGCTAGTAAAATAGTTTATAATCCATAGAGAAGTTGGAATACAGTAGGTTTAACATTAATATAAATAAATAATGAGTTCATTACAGTACCTTAAAGTAGTCTTTTGTTTTCTTTCTCTAACGGAGCTCACGAGATTTCTATTGAGTTTTGTGTTGTGAAGTTTTCAAGTTTTGGGTAAAGCTTTTATGGACTATGGAATAAAGGGTGGCAAGAGCTCAAGCTTGGGGATGCCCATGGCACCCCAATATATTCAAGAATAGCCAAAATCCTAAGCTTGGGGATGCCCCGGGAAGGCATCCCCTCTTTCGTCTTCGTTCATTGGTAACTTTACTTGGGGCTATATTTTTATTCACCACATGATAAGTGTTTTGCTTGGAGCGTCGTGTGTTATATTAGTCTTTGCTTTTTAGTTTACCACAATCATCCTTGTTGTACACACCTTTTGAGAGAGCCATACATAAATTGAATTTGATAGAATACTCTATGTGTTTCACTTATATCTTTTGAGCTTGATAGTTTTGCTCATAGTGCTTCACTTATACCTTTTGAGCGTGATAATTTTGCTCTAGTGCTTCACTTAGATCTTTTAGAGCACGGTGGTATATTTTTTTAAAGAAACTATTGATCTCTCATGCTTCACTTAGATTATTTTGAGAGTCGTTAATAGCATGGTAATTTGCTTAATGTTAATACACTTGGTATTCAAGATATGTGAAACTTTCCTTGATTGCGTTGAATACTAAGAAAAGTTTGATGCTTGATAATTGTTTTGAGATATGAAGATGGTGATATTAGTCATGCTGGTTGAGTAGTTGTGAATTTAAAGAATAGTTGTGTTGAAGTTTGTGATTCCCGTAGCATGCACGTATGGTGAACCGTTATGTGATGAACTCGAGCATGATTTATTTATTGATTGTCTTCCTTATGAGTGGCGGTCGGGACGAGCGATGGTCTTTTCCTACCAATCTATCCCCTAGGAGCATGCGCGTAGTACTTTGTTTTGATAACTTCTAGATTTTTGCAATAAGTATATGAGTTCTTTATGACTAATGTTGAGTCCATGGATTATACGACTTTTTCCCATCCTTTCACCCTTGCTAGCCTCTAATACCGCAGACTTTTCGCCGGTATCATACACCCACCACATATCTTCCTCAAAACAGCCACCATACCTACCTATCATGGAATTTCCATAGCCATTCCGAGATATATTGCCATGCAACTTTCCACCGTCTCCGCTTATTATGACACGCCCATCATTGTCATATTGCTAGCATGATCATGTAGTTGACATCGATTTGTGGCAAAGCCACCGCTCATAATTCTTTCATACATGTCACTCTTGATTCATTGCATATCTCGCACATCACGGAGGCATTCATATAGAGTCATATTTTGTTCTAAGTATCGAGTTGTAATTTTGAGTTGTAAGTAAATAAAAGTGTGATGATCATCATTATTAGAGCATTGTCCCAAGTGAGGAAAGGATGATGGAGACTATTGTTCCCCACAAGTCGGGATGAGACT
The DNA here is from genome assembly GCA_021605205.1 of Aegilops longissima. NCBI lineage: Eukaryota > Viridiplantae > Streptophyta > Magnoliopsida > Poales > Poaceae > Aegilops > Aegilops longissima. Next base: position 32,684 of record JAHIAM010001369.1, on the reverse strand, counting down.
CGACTAAAAATTAAAAAAAGAAAAAAGAAAAGAGGCTATAAAAAGAGAGAGAAAAGGCCCAAAGAAAAAAAAGAGAGAATAAGAGAGAAGGGCAATGTTACTATCCTTTACCACACTTGTGCTTCAAAGTAGCACCAAGATCTTCATGATAGAGAGTCTCTCATTTTGTCACTTTCATATACTAGTGGGAAATTTTCATTATATAACTTGGCTTTAATATTCCAATGATGGGCTTCCTCAAATGCCCTAGGTCTTCGTGAGCAAGTTTGAGTTGGATGCACACCCACTTAGTTTCTTTTGTTGAGCTTTCATATACTTATAGCTCTAGTGCATCCGCTGCATGGCAATCCCTACTCACTCACATTGATATCTATTGATGGGCATCTCCATAGCCCGCTGATACGCCTAGTTGATGTGAGACTATCTTCTCCTTTTTGTCTTCTCCACAACCACCATTCTATTCCACATATAGTGCTATATCCATGGCTCACGCCATGTATTGCGTGAAGATTGAAAAAGTTTTGAAAATGTTAAAGTATGAAACAATTGCTTGGCTTGTCATCGGGTTGTGCATGATTTAAATATTTTGTAGGGAAGATGGAGCATAGCCGACTATATGATTTTGTAGGATAACTTTCTTTGGCCATGTTATTTTGAGAAGACATAATTGCTTAGTTAGTATGCTTGAAGTATTATTATTTTTATGTCAATATGAACTTTTGTCTTGAATCTTTCGGATCTGAATATTCATACCACAATTAAGAAGATTTACATTGAAATTATGCCAAAGTATCACCCCGCATCAAAAATTCTCTTTTATCATTTACCTACCGAGGACGAGCAGAATTAAGCTTAGATGCCTGATACGCTCCAACGATCTATAATTTTTGATTGCTCCATGCTACTTTATCTACTGTTTTGGACCATATTGGGCTTTATTTTCCACTTTTATATCATTTTGGGAATAACCTATTAACCGGAGGCCCAGCCTGTAATTGCTGTTTTTTGTCTATTTCAGATTTCAAGAAAACAAATATCAAAAGGAGTCCAAACGGAATGAAACCTTTGGGAACGTGATTTTCTCACCGAACGTGATCCGAGAACTTGGAGTGCAAGTCAAGAAGCAACCGAGCTCCACGAGATAGGAGGGCGCTACCGCCTCTGTCTCGTGGGCCCTCATGCTGCCACCGACGCATTTCTTCTTCCTATATATACCTACGCACTCTAAAACATCCAGGGGCACCACGAAACACAATTTCCACCATCGAACCTCTCAGATCCGCGAGATCCCATCTTGGAGCCTTCGCCGCACTCATTTGGAGGGGAATCAAGCACGGGGCCTCTACATCAACATCCTTGCCCTCCGATGAGTTGTGAGTAGTTTACCACAGACCTACGGGTCCATAGTTATTAGCTAGATGGCTTTTTCTCTTTTGGATCTCAATACAATGTTCTCCCTCTCTTGGGAGATCTATTCGATGTAATCTCTTTTGTGGTGTGTTTGTCGAGATCCGATGAATTGTGGGTTTATGATCAAGTTTATCTATGAATAATATTTGAATCTTCTTTGAATTCTTTTATGTATGATTAAGTTATCTTTGCAAGTCTCTTCAATTATCGGTTTAGTTTGGCCTACTAGATTGATCTTTCTTGCCATGGGAGAAGTGCTTAGCTTTGGGTTCAATCTTATGTGTGTCCTTACCCAGGATAGAAAGGGTTGCAAGGCACATATTTTATTGTTTCCATCGAGGATAACAAGATGGGGTTTATATCATATTGCATGAGTTTATCCTCTACATCATGTCATCTTGCTTAATGCTACTCGCTCTTATGAACTTAATACTCTAGATGCATGCCGGATAGCGGTCGATGTGGAGTAATAGTAGTAGATGCAGCAGCAGTCGGTCTACTTGTTATGGACGTGATGCCTATATACATGATCATGCCTAGATAATCTCATAACTATGAGATTTTCTATCAATTGCTCGACAGAATTTGTTCACCCACCGTAATACTTATGCTATTTTGAGAGAAGCCACTAGTGAAACCTATGGCCCCGGTTCATCTCTTATCATATTTGCTTCCAATCTACTTTTATTTGCATCTATATTATAAAATACCAAAATATATTTATCTTATCATACTATCTTTATTAGATCTCACTTTCACAAGTGGTCGTGAAGGGATTGACAACCCTTTATTGCGTTGGTTGCAGTTCTCGCTTGTTTGTGTAGGTGCGGGACTTTTGAGGAGCCTCCCATCGATTGATACCTTGGTTCTCAAAAGTGAGGGAAATACTTACGCTACACTTTGCTGCATCACCCTCTCTCTCGAGGAAAACCAACGCAAGCTCAAGACGTAGCACGACATTCATCTTCGCCACCGCACGCTGACATGGGCGAGGCCATCCGCGACCTTCAAAGCAGTGCATCGACAGCTTTTATGGCATCAAGCCGAGGGCAAAGGCCGACCAGCCGCCCATGAGCCCGGCAGTCATTGGCATGGCTTCGCAGCCACGCACGGATTATCAAATCCTTCATGGCCAATCCGCCCACCCTATGCGTTCGGTCACTGTTTCAGCCGATCGCTATAAGCACCGGATGCTCGCGCAAGGTATAGCGACTGCAACAGCTTCTCCGCTGAGCTCCCTCTTCGCTCGAAGAACTCCGCGCATCAAGAACATCATGAGCCAGATCCGCAAACGCCCCGGAGAACTCCAAACCGGTCAAGAAGAGGTACCTTTTCTTCACAAATTTTCTCCGATAATAAAGGCCTTACCCGCTGTAATCTTCTTGGCCTCCTGGATTTTGAGGGTGCCCTGGCTTCAACTCGGCCTCTTGTGCGCTTTAGGGCTCTTAGCAAGTTCGCACTCTTGGTCTGTAATCTTGTGCCCTAGGACTCGCATTTCTTTATGGCATCCTTGAGCTCCTGCTGAACCTCCCCGAGGGAGTCCTGATTAGGGTGTTCGGATAGCCGACTACCATCATCACCAACTATCATTTGCCGACTATCATCATCGACCGACTCCAAGACTATGAAGATAGAAGATTGAAGACTTCCGTGTCCGGATGGGACTTTCTTCGTGGAAGGCAAGCTTAGCGATACGGATATGTAGATCTCCTACTATTGTAACCGACTTATGTAACCCTAGCCCTCTCCTGTCTATATAAACCGGATGGCTTTAGTCCGTAGGACATCAACCACAAAGAACCCTTACAATCATACCATAGGCTAGCTTCTAGGGTTTAGCCTCCTTGATCTCGTGGTAGATCCACTCTTGTAAACATCCACAATATCAATATCAATCAAGCAGACGAGGGTTTTACCTCCATCAAGAGGGCCCAACTCGGTAAACATCGTCCCTTGTCTCCGTTACCATCCGCTTAGACGCACAGCTCGGGACCCCTACCCGAGATCCGCCGGTTTTGACACCGACATTGGTGCTTTCATTGAGAGTTCCTCTCCTGTCTTCACCGATAGGCTTGATGGCCTCTTCAATCAAAAACGACGCAGTCCTCGGTGAGACCTTTCTCCCGGACAGATCTTCGATTCGCGGCTTGCATCAAGGGCCAACTCCCTTGGCCATCCGAGCAGATCGAAGTTACGCCTGGCCGCCGTGTCAGGTTTGAAGCTTAAACTTCACGGCCGATATCCGCGGGACTTGATCGTCGATGGATCTGAGCCACCGCCGAGCGTACACGCTGTCACGATGGGCATGACTTAACCGCCGCGGACAGCACCTTGAGGTCAGAGCCGATCCGCCCGACTCATAGTCCGTAGCCGATCGTCAATCGAGGACGGATGGCTGGACACCGCCGGAGCCGCATTTTACGGGCGATGGAGCCGAATACTTACCTTGTCCCACGAAAGCCCATGACTCGAGGTGCCGGACTTCGCCGACCAACCTCCCGCTACCGCCACGAATCCGATTGGGCACGCCGATCATGGAATTCACCGCTGCGCATATCTTTCAACACTCGCCTTCGCGATATCATAAATTCATTGAAGCATCTCTCGCTATTCGAGATCCTCGGCCGAATCAAGCCAGACGGTTGGGATGCGGATGATGAAGAAATTCAGATCCCACCCACCACCCACTTCAGTAGCTACCGCCGACGATTTAACCGACGATTGACCACGACCAAGACATCGACGGTATGGACGACGATGCCGGAGACTACTAAGAACCAGGCCTATAGGACACCGAAGACCACCGCCATACGATATATACATGGTGGACACCCCAAAAGACGGGACGGCGAAGAAGCGCGGAGGCCGATTCTTAAAGAAACAGCCCAAGCGCCGACGCCAACAAGGCCGCCTAAATCCCGCCACAAAGAAGAATGGAGATTCCGCACAGAGATAATAACACCCCGTAAAGTGCCGAAGACAACTCCTCCAAAGACGATCCAAATAAGAGAGGAGGCGGTAAGCAAGCCCTCGTGAGAGGGCGGCATTTAAGAGGTCGAGGATGACAATTACTTACCTCCTCCGAAGACGAGGCAAGCCTCGGCGACGACTTAATTCGCAGGCCCGAGGATCCCGCCAACAAGAGCGCTTTAGACGCAGGCTAATGGCCACGGCAAACAGCCTAAAGAAAAGCAGCAATGCTTCAAGCTGATCAAGACCCATCGCCGACAGATGGACCGAGGTCCTCGCGTCAAGAGTACGAACTCAACGCCTCCAAAGTTACCTAAAACGCAAGTTGCTCCCCGATTAGAGGAGGCAGCATCACCAAGACAATACGGCAGAGACCGACCACCCCGCGGCCACGATAGAGAGGCGGTAAGCCCTCCACCAAAACCGCATTCGCAAGATCGCCTTAAAATCAAGAAGCCGCGGGGAACGCTACCGACTTAAGTAGATATATTGAGGACAAGGCAAGACAATCCAGATCTATCTATGGATCACGTGGACGCCTACCACCCACGCATTTAATACCGTCCGACCGATACAACCACTCCGCCGGGCCGAACACAGCAGCATAATGCTCTTCGAGCTACGCCGCGATATTGCTCAATACGTAGGCGCCAAGACACCCACTATGCTTCACCGATGAAGTAATGGATCATCAAATCCTCAAGGGTTCAAACCTAATATCGAATCCTACGATAGCACAACAGAATTCGCGGTCCGGATTGAGGATTATCTTCTCCATATACACATGGCCCGCGCGACGCATCTTCACGCCATCAAATATCTCCCGCTTGCTTAAAGGACCAGCTCGGCATTGGCTTAACAGCCTGCCCGCAGAGTCAATTGATGTCGGAAGACTGAAGCCGCATTTAATCGCTGTGCAATTCGACACGGTTCCTAACAAAGAAAAATCAATCGCCGACCGTCCGGATGCAGAGGCACTCGCTGCCTTCAAACATAACATCCGTGACGAGTGGCTGGCCCCGCACCTAGGACAGAGAAGCCGAAATCTATGGCAGCCCTCACATCTCTCATGACCCGCTTCAGGCGGGAGAGGATAGTTGGCTCGCCAGAGTAACAACCTCAAAGAAAACGCTGGCAGTCCGGATACTAAGGACCGCAATGGCAGGTTGCGCTTAAACAAAACAAACGCCAGATTAACGGCGACAAAGAATGAGGATACGGCAGTCAACGCCGATTCGAGGCTCCAAACCCGTCAACGGAAGAAGCCATTCAAAAGAACCACCCGGCCCGCCCAATTTGGACCAATACTCGACCGCTTTTGTCAAATACATGGTACTTCAAAAGCCAGCTAACCATACCAACCGAGATTGTTGGGTATTCAAGCAGCAGCAAATTAATCGCCAAAACAAAGGACAAGGCTACACAACGATGACGAGGAAGAGATCTTGTCACGAACAGCAGAGGACAAAAGGGATTCCCTCAAGTTCGGACGGTAAACATGATATACGCAACGATATTCCCAAGAGGGAGCGGAAGCGCACTAAGGGACGATACGCTGATGGAGCCAGCCGCCTAAAATTGAACCCATGGTCCTCTTACCCGATCACTTTCGATCAAGAGACCATCCGACCAGCATCCGCCATGGCGGATTCGCCGCATTGGTTTTAGACCCAATCGCTGATGGATTTCACTCACGAGAGTCCCGATGGACGGCGGCAGAGCTCAACCTGCTTTATCGTGATACAAAGGCGCAAGATGGGCATAGACCCTTCAAGGATTAAACCTACAACGACGACCTTCAAAGGCGCCATACCAGCGAGGCCAATTGTACAGCTCGCCACATCGAAGTGGTCTTCGATCCCCGATAATTTCCGCGAGGAGTTAATCTTCGACATAGTCCTGCTCCGCAGCTGCTATCACGCTCGCTTCGGACGAACCGCTTGTAAAATTCAACGCGTGCCGCATTATGCATACCTTAAGCTCAAGATGCCAGCCCTCGGAGTCATCACGGTCAATGGAAACACGGAACGCCCCTCCGAACGGAGGAACATACAGCGGCTCGCGGCTGAAGTACGTAACAGCCTTTACGACAGCTTCTCGAGTCCGCCGTTAAACGACCGGACACAACCAAACGCGCCCGAGCAACATCAACTAAGACCACCCGCACGCCTGCATCGCCAGAGCAATGCGGCCCCAACCCCAGCCCTCGCAAATTGCAAGACAAACTCTCCACAGACATAATTACGCCTGAGATACCATGGGCATAGGGGAAGGGCACAACCACAACAGACCCAGAGTGCGGTTCGACCACACCAGGGCCCCAAGTGTGTCACTCTTTTTGTTTTATTTTTTCTTTTATACAGAACTCACCGCGGCGAACCTGCTGAACTCATGATGCAACAGCCGTGGAAGGACAAAGGCCGCGATTTAACACTCAGTGGTCTCCATCACGAGCATTAAATTTGTTACATACAACATTCCGCTGCCTACCTCGAGGGAGACGCCTTAATTCGCCCAACTTTGCTTTCCGTGACTATTTGTATCATTCTGCACCGATAGCATATCTTCTCTAATAAAATGCAGCACTTTTGCCTTTAATTGTATTATTTATATATATATATATATATATATATATATATATATATATATATATATATATATATATATATATATATATATATGTTCATTTACAACATGTTGCACCTGCATCTTGGCGGCCAAACACACCAGGGCTTATGTCCTCCGCTTATGGTGTGATAAAGTCCGACACTTTCACAAGTGCGGCACCCTAACTTATAGCATTATATGAATCAGCTCAATCCTGCCTTGGGTCAATAGTTGGGTTTGCCTGCCCCATGTTCGCACCTTACGCCCGCTCTATCGCTAAGGTAGCACTGGAGAACCATCATGATTGCGCCTGTTCAGCCGGGTTAACGCCAAGGAGAAAGCTAAACTGACCGCACGATAAGGCGAGAGACTGGTCACTGCTCGAGAGGTCCTTTCGGTCCTTAAAGACCTATGCCGCCGAGCGAAGTTCCGGATTATGTCCGATGAAGGCGTGATAGCGCCCAATTCGGTCTTCCAATACTAGGGGCTTCACCGAAATTTAAAATTATAGAATTCTATGGCTAAGGAGAGTGTTCAAGCACTATAAGTCCGCTGCCTTGTTCGTTGTGTTGAGCGCCCCTAGATGGACCCAAAATGGGAACAAGAGTGCTCAAGTTTATCCCGAACACCCCAAAGACTGTGGGCATGGGGGTCAAGCCGACGACTTGCCATCTCTCGATTTCATAAACGGCCGCATGTAAGGTAATATTTTAAATTAAACAAGCGTTGCTTAGCACATATGAACAAAGTTTTCAGCGCATGTGATAACACATTGCAAATTCACTCAAAATTACATCCTCGGGCACTCATCCGCAATCTTATGGGCACCCTTCAGACAGCCTTATAGTAAAGTTCGGGCGACGATGCTCCTTGCTCCGCCGGTGGCGCTGCTGATTAGCTTCCCGCATCCAGCTTGCCCCAATGCACCTTTGCGCTGGCAAGGGCCCGACGAGCACCTTCAATACAAAGCGAGCGCTTGATAACCTCCACCTGTGGGCACGATCCACCAGCCGCCGACGAGGCCAAGTAGCCCTGTGCATGGCCTCTCCAGCCACACCGACTATGAGGCCCTTCATGGCCTGCCGGCCACCTTAGGCAAGAAGACCAGCGCTTCACCTGGTCACTAGGGGCACTGATGGCCGGCCTCAAGATATCGAGACCGAAGACCTTCTCCGCTGAGCTCCCTCCTCGGCTCGGTAGAATGCGGCATCGACACGCCATGCAGGCAGATCTGCAAACGCCTCGAGAGCTCCGAATTCGGTAAGTATCACGAATTTACATTCACATGCTTGCTTTGCATGAAAAATGCCTTACCCGCCGCTATCTTCTTCATCAATTCAACCTCCTCAAGGGCCTTATGGGCCTCGGCCTGGCGGTTTTACACTTTCGAGAGCCGAGGCAAGCTCGACTCGAAGTCTTTGAGTCACGCCCAAACTCTCATGCTTTTCCATGAGAGCCTCGAGCTCTTGCTGAACCACCGCCACCTCGCCTCTTGCTTTTCTCTCGCTCTGCCTGCCTGCGGTCAGATTATGCTCGTCATGACACGGCCTCCTTCAGGGCCGCCACCTCGCTCGTGGCCCCCGCAGCACCCATGTTATCCTTGTTATTTTTGTCGCAACCTAAATCCTTTTCTCAGAAGGTACAAATTCAAAGTGGTGTTACTCACCTTCTTTGTCTTGAGCTGCTTCTCGGGCGCGACCGAGCTCTTGCCCGACCACTCAAGCTCCTCGCTTCAACGCACCGACCTCCGCAGCCAAGGCGGCAGAGGTCAGCAGCAAGAGCCTGCAACCCATATTGACATAATTTTTAGCAACCTCACAGATATCTTTTTTAAGATCCTCATCCGATTTTCTTCCAACACCGAACCGAGCATCGGGCTACTGTCTATGCGGTATTATATTGCATATTTTAACTTCTACCTCAAAGCCCGATAGAAGGCTATTGCAAGCTGGGTCAGCCCGCCTTTGGCGAAGCAGCACTTTTCAATCACCGCACTCATAACAGGTGGTGTTCTTCCTCGATGGAAGCGCCTGCAGCGCCCAACAAATTACCCGGCGCCCGGCTACGGAAGATGCCGGCCACGGTCTTGCCCTTCGCTCGGTACGGCCGACTCGAACCACCGCTGGTTCTGTAGGAGTCCGGCGACAGTCCGGAGGACGCCTTGTGGCGCCTCGAGCTCTCCCCGATGGGTCCTCTGTTCCCGCCGCGCCTTCAGCGTCATGAGGGGTGGAGGCGGTCGGGATGGAGTCTACATCCGACGAGCCAACGACCCGCCGATGAAGCGGGAGATCATCACCGGCCGGACTACGTAGCATGCGGCATTAGAATGACACTATGTGACGCAAAAAGAAATTATAAATTATTCAGAACTGGATACTTACGATCTCGCCGAGGCCCGCCCTTGAAGGCCATTCTTCCTCGCCAACGCTGATGTTGGCAGAGCTGTCCGGGAATAGTCCTTCCCTCTGACCCTCCGCCTCCCCAGCTGGGGAAGCTCTTCCTTCCTCTCTCCTCCTCGAGAGAGTCCTCTTCCTCCTCCTCATTTTCGTGGAGGAGTCAGCCCGAGTCGCCGAACACTTTGAAAACGGGCACTCTTTCGAGCACCCGTGGCCTCCTTCTGGTTTTTCTCCAAGCACCACGGCGGTGCCGAACCAGCAGCTTCGCTTAGACGAGCGCCTATCGGATTTTCTCGGCATAGGAGCCGGACAGTAATCTGCTCCGCTTTCTTCATCCAGTCCTGCCAAAGGAAAAGGGAAATTAAAGCCCGTGATAGAGTCAAACTATGGAAAACGAAAGTGTCCCGTGAAGGGGTAGAATCACTTACCTCGTCACCAAGGCCAGCGAGTGAAACCACGATCTTCGCCATGGATGCGGGCTTCGCGCTTTTGAACAGACTCTTCCGTGTGCCTTCAGACGCTGTGTCAAGAGCTTGTTCAGCTACCGGTGCTGTTCCGGATCGAACTCCCATAGATTGAATGCCCGCCTTGGCATGGGAGAATCCGCGACGAGCATGACTTGGACCACGCTAACCAGCCCGAGCTTCTTCACCAGCTTTCTGATACAGTCCGAGTCCCGCCAGCTCTTTTCAAACTGCCCCACAAAGAAGCCCTTCTTCCGTGAGGTGAGCTGTGGGATACCAGATCTAAACTCGGGGCCGCCCATTTAGGGTCGCGCTGCTCGGTGATGTAGAACCACCCCGATTGCCACCCCTTGACGGATTCCACGAAGGTCCTTCAATTAAAGGACGCGGGCATCTTGCCCAACATGGCGCTCCAAGACTCCGCTTTGAATGCCCTTCACTACCTTCGCTTGACATTGAAGGTATTGAGCCACAAGTCAAGTGGGCTGATGCGAGGAAGGTTTCGCATACCCACGATAAACGCCGAGATGTTGAGGATGAAGTTCGCGCCAGATCATGGAAATCCAGGCCGTAGTAGAACATGAGCCCCTGACAAAGGGGTGAAGTGGAAAGCCCAGTCCATGGAGGAAGTGGGAAAGAAAGACAACCTCTCATGGGGCCTAGGGTGGAGATGAGCTGCCTCGTCGGCAGCCGGCGCCGATATCGCCGGAGAGGTATCCGCGCCACGTAGTTTGGCGATTTGCTCCTCCTTAACGGTGGAGGCCAACCATTTACCTCCCGCCTGCATATGGTCGGAGAAGGTTGAGACGAGATGCGCGAACTTGGGCGCTGGAGCTCGAAAAGCGGAGATGGATAAGCAAAGGAGGAAGAAGGCGAGGTGAGAAGGTGAATCTTATCCCTTATATGGGCGGGCTAAATCTCACGCCCCCCATCGGCCCGGTAAAACTCGCTATCTCCCAAGCGCCACCATCAATGATGCGTTGGTTACCCACGCCTGTATTGATGAGAATCCGGATTAAGGGAAACACGATCCGCTTCAACAAGACGTGCAAGAAACCGCTCGCTAAATGCTACCGAGGTGGTAAAGTAGAAAACAATTCGAGTAATGGCTTGGTAGTGGTGTGTCGCAAGCCATGGAAAACGCCAGCAGATTGAGCTTGTGTATATATTATTATTCTCTACGATGGGATGTGGAATTTATTTTGCAGAGCCGACACTATCCTGGTGTTCCCAATCTTCTATCATTTGGAGGAGGAACCCGCTTGCAATGCCAAGCAATATACACGCCGGACTTATCGTCATTGAAGCCTGGTTCGTGGGCTACCGAGGAGTCCTCGATTAGGGGTGTCCGATAGCCGGACTACCATCATCACCGAACTATCATTTGCCGACTATCATCATCGACCGACTCCAAGACTATGAAGATAGAAGATTGAAGACTTCCGTGTCCGGATGGGACTTTCCTTACGTGGAAGGCAATCTTGGCGATACGGATATGTAGATCTCCTACTATTGTAACCGACTCTATGTAACCCTAGCCCTCTCCTGTCTATATAAACCGGATGGCTTTAGTCCGTAGGACAACAACCACAAAGAACCCTTACAATCATACCATAGGCTAGCTTCTAGGGTTTAGCCTCCTTGATCTCGTAGATCCACTCTTGTAAACATCCACAATATCAATATCAATCAAGCAGGACGTAGGGTTTTACCTCCATCAAGAGGGCCCGAACCTGGGTAAACATCGTGTCCCTTGTCTCCTGTTACCATCCGCCTAGACGCACAGCCTCGGGACCCCTACCCGAGATCCGCCGGTTTTGACACCGACACTCCCCGACCCTTGACTCGTGTTTTTTATGGGTGGCTTGTTCCTTCTCCACTTTCTTCCGGCCTCGCCAGCCGTTCTTCGTGGACTCCACCTCGCCGCAGCTCCTATGAGACATCATAATAACACCATCAACACAAACAATTCATATAATTTTAGATCTAAATAGGCCATTGCATACCTTGCTTGTCCTCAAGTTGTTTTTTGACACGCCGAGCTCTTCATCGCCCGCTTAGCCTCCGCTTCAGCTTCGAGACTTCGGCAGAATGGGAGGTCGAGCCAAGATCGACGCCGCTATTCACATAGACACATATGATTAGTCTCCTCAAAATTATTTGATCCTCTCGTCCGCTTTTCTTTTCAACACCGGATGAGTCTTAGGGCCACTGCCTATACTACGACATTCTTTTTGCATAATTATGTCACATACCTAAAAGCCTGTTAGAAGGTCGACGAAGCTTCGCCAGTCCCTCTTTAGTGGACTGAACTCTTTCAACCACCATACCCATAAGGATACAATGTTCTTCCACAATAGAAGCACCTTGAAGCGCTCAAGAAGTATCCAAAGGCTCTCGGATGGACAGAGGTCACCGGCAGGATAGGTGCACCTCCTTCTTTCGAGGGAGGTCTGCATTCTGATTCCGAGCCGATGGGCCTCCGTAATAGTACTCAGTCAAATGAATTGGTTATGGCCCCCATCGCAAGTTTCTAGGGGGTATGTTCCCATGTGTCCGGGCGGCCGAGGTATCACCTCCGCGCGCCGTGACGGCCTCCTCAGGCTCTCCTCGACTCGGGAGGGTCCTTCGATAATACTTCAGCGGCATCCGCGGTCTTGGGGAGGAGGCCATGGAGGCGAGCCACTGTCCATCACATTTGGATCCAATGAATTCCTTGAAGATGAGGATCGCTGGGGGCGGGCGTGAGCCAGACTGCAGCGCATGATTCAACATATTAAAGCTACGAAGTAAAGGAGCCGGATATATAGTGCATAGGTGCCTTTGAGTACTTACGATTCAGCCAGGGCTTCTCCTCGACGCCATTCGAGCTGCTATCGATGTCCAATGCGCACTATACGCAAGGGAGACCTCCTCTCTGGACGACTCCGCCGCCTCCGTGATTTGTGGAGGCCGCCTTTCTTCCTTCCTCCTCAAGGAGAATTGCTTTCTCCTCCTCCTCGTTGTTCTCGGGGAGGAGGGTTTCAGTGTCTTCTGACGCTAAGCGCCTCTGTGCCTTTTGCGGCGGAGGCCTCTTCTGCCTCCTCGCCCTTCTTCTTGGTTTTTCTCCGACGCCGGTAGGGCGCCGAACTAGCATATTCATCGGCGGGATTGTTGTTTTCAGCAAATGGAGCCGCATAATCGGATCTGCCCCGCCTTCTTTGTCCAGCCCTGAAAAGACAAAGGGGGAAGCTTAGACATCTTCCTTGAATGCATAGGTAGAGGATGCACCTTGAAATATGAAGAACTTACCGGACCGCTGGATGAGTCGTTGTAGTCGCGTCCTCGGTCGCCTTCGCCACGCCCCGATTGGCCTTGAAAAGCACCTTCCAGATACCTTCGTATGTAGCACCAAAGAACTGTTGCAAGGTCTGGTGCTTGGCCGGATTGAACTCCCATAAATGGCAAGTCCGGCTTTGGCAAGGAAGGGTCCGGCGATAAAGCATCACCTGTATCACATTGACAAGCTTGATGTCCTTGTCTACCATGCTCTTAATGCGCTGTCACAGCCCGACACCTCGTCCGACAATGCCCACCCAGCCCTTTTTCAGCCAGGAGGTGGGCCGCATGGGGGGCCCGGACTTGAATTCGGGTGCCGCGGCCTAGGTGGTGTCGCGGGGCTCTGTGATGTAGAACCACTATTGTTGACACCCTTTGACGGTTTCCACAAAGGTGCCTATGGGCCATGTGACGTTGGACAGTTTGCTCACCATGGCGCCTCCAAGACTCGTGATAAGTTGACTATCCACCACTTTCGCTTCACATTGAAGGTATTTAGCCATAATCCGGCGGGGTGGGATGCGGAGGAAGGCCTCACACACGACAATGAATGCCGAGATGTTGAGCAAAGAATTTGGAGCTAGATCATGGAAATCTAGCCCGTAGTAGAACATGAGTCCACGCATTTAAGGGATGGAGAGGAAATCCTAACCCGTGGACGGCGGGGATGAATACCACCTCTCGCTGAGCTCCGAGAGGGGACGGTCTCGCCTTGGCCGGAAGCCGATGGGCGATTTCTGGCCAGTACCCCGCTTCCCGGAGTCCGTGATGTTCTCCTATGTGACGGAGGAGGCCATCCACTTTCCCTGCGCCCCAGATCCGACATGGCCGAGTGCTTTTTGGGGCGGAAAGGATGGAAGCTTGGGCGCTGGAGCTCAAGAACGGATGGGCAGTGAGGAAGAAGGCATGGGTGAAAGAGTGGATCCTTATCCTCTTATAAAGGCAGCGAATATCAAGCTGCTCCCCACTCGCTTTAAAACTCGCCTATTCCCCAAGGGTCATGCGACGGCGCTGTTGGATTACCCACACCCGTATTGATGAGAATCCTGGATAAGGGACACGATCTCCGCTTCGATAAGATGTGCCAATGAAAACCGTGATCTCAAAACATGGAGCGGAGGCTAAAAAGGTTCCAAATAATGACCGGCACGACGTAACATCTCGCCACAAAAGTTGTCAGAGATGAGACTTGTTAAATATTGTACTTTTGCGCTGTGCGGTGCCTGCTTTTACGTAGCTGGTCACGCTTCATGCTCGAGGACTAGTTTGAAGTATTCAGAGGAGGAACCCGCTTTGCAATGTCAAGACAATCATGCCACGGACACATCGTCATTGAAGCCTGGTTCGTGGGCTACCGAGGAGTCCTGGATTATGGGTCCCTCGGCGTCCGGCTATGTAGTGTGGGCTTGACTAATGGGCCATGAAGATACAAGATGTAAGACTTCCTCCTGTCCTCTCCTTTGCGGATGGCAATATTGGCTCGATCTCAAGATTCCTTCCTCTCAGAACCGACTATGTATAACCCTAGGCCCCTCCGTGTTTATATAAACCGGAGGGTTTAGTCTCAGAGGAAGAATCATAATCATACAAAGCTAGACATCTAGGGTTTATCCATTACGATCTCGAGGTAGATCAACTCTTGTAAACCCCATATACATCCAAGATAATCAAGCAGAAGTAGGGTATTACCTCCATCAAGAGGGCCCAACCTGGGTAAACATCGTGTCCATGTCTCCTGTTACCTTTTGATCCTGGACGCACAGCTTTGGGACCCCTACCCGAGATCCGCCGGTTTTGACAATCGACACCATGTCTACATAGTTCTCAAACCTGTAGGGTCCGTGACGCTTAACGCTCGGCGATGATTTGTATTATGAGTTATGTGATTTGATGACTGAAGTTTGTTTGGAGTCTCTTGATGAGTTCACGGACATGATGAGGAGTCTCAAATGGCCGAGAGGTAAAGATTCATATATTGGAAGGCTATATCGACATCGAATGGTTCCTAGTGATTAGGTATTTTTCGGAGTACCGAGAGTTCCGGGAATTCGCCGAGGGAAGTTAATGGGCCTTATTGCTTTTAGTGGAGAGAGGGATGATGGGCACGAGGTGGCGCTGGCCTCCCCCTGCCCAAATCGAATTGGACAAGGGGTGGGGCGGCCTCCTCTTTCCTTCTCCCTCTCCTCCTTTCCTTCTTTCCCACTCCAAAAGGAAAGGGAATCCCACTAGGACTTGGGAGTCCTAGTATGACTCCTCACACTTGGCGTGTCCCTAGGAGGGCCGGCCTCCCTCCCTCCTTTATATACATGGGCAGGGGGCACCCCAAAGGCACTCCAAGATTTGACTTAGCCGCAGCGGTGCCCCTCCACGCTACACACCTTGGTCATATCGTCAGTAGTAGGCGTAAGCCTCGCGTCGGTAACTTCATCATCACCGCCGCCACGCCGTCAGGTTAACTAAACTATCCTCGCCCTCAATCGGATCAAGAGCTCGGGGACGCCATCGAGTTGAACGGTGCTGAACACGGAGGTGCCGTGACGCTCGTACTTGGATCGGTTGATTGTGAAGATGTTCGACTACATCAATCATAAGCATTAAACGCCCGCTTCCGGTTCACGAGGGTACGTGGACACACTCTCCCGCTTGTTGCTATGCTTCTCCTAGATAGATCTTGCGTGATCGTAGGATTTTTTTGAAATACCACGCTCCCCAATAGTGGCATCCGAGCCAAGTCTATGCGTAGATGTTATATGCATGAGTAGAACACAAAGATTTGTGGGTGATAATAGTCATACCGCATACCAGCAATGTCTTACTTTGATTCAGCGGTATTGTTGGATGAAGCGCCCGACCAACATTACATGACCCCGCTCATGAGACTGGTTTCACCGATGTGCTTCGCACACAGGTGGCTGGCGGGTGTCGGTTTCTCCAACTTTAGTTGAATTGAGTTTGACTACTACCGGTCCTTGTTGAAGGTTAAAACATCATACTTAACGAAAAATCATTGTGGTTTTGATGCGTAGGTAAGAACGGTTCTTGCTAGAAGCCCGTAGCAGCCACGTAAAACTTGCAACAACAAAGTAGAGGACGCCTAACTTGTTTTTGCAGGCATGTTGTGATGTGATATGGTCAAGACGTGATGAGATATAAATTGTTGTATGAGATGATCATGTTTTGTAAATCAAGTATCGCGAATCGGCAGAGCCTTATGGTTGTCGCTTATTGCATGAAATGCAATCGCCATGTAATTGCTTTACTTTATCACTAAGCTGTAGCGATAGTCGATGAGCAATGGTTGGCTAGACGACAAAGATGCTACGATGGAGATCAAGGTGTCAAGTCGATGACGATGGAGATCATGACGGTGCTTTGGAGATGGAGATCAAAGGCACAAGATGATGATGGCCATTTCATGTCACATATTTTGATTGCATGTGATGTTTATATTTTATGCATCTTATTTTGCTTAGTATGGCGGTAGCATTAGAAGATGACCCCTCACTAAATTTCAAGGTATAAGTGTTCTCCCTGAGTATGCACCATTGCTACAGTTCGTCATGCCGAGACACCACGTGATGATCCGGTGTGATAAGCTCTACGTTCACATACAACAGGTGCAAGCCAGTTTTGCACACGCAAAATACTCGGGTTAAATTTGACGAGCCTAACATAAGCAGATATGGCCTCGGAACACTGAGATCGAAAGATCGAACGTGAATCATATAGTAGATATGATCAACATAGTGATGTTCACCATTGAAAACTTCTCCATCTCACGTGATGATCGGACATGGTTTAGTTGATATGGATCACGTGATCATTTAGATGACTAGTGGGATGTCTATCTAAGTGGGAGTTCTTAAGTAATATGATTAATTGAACTTTAATTTATCATGAACTTAGTCCTGATAATATTTGCATATCTATGTTGTAGATCAATAGCTTGCGATGTAACTCCCCATTTATTTTTTGATATGTTCCTAGAGAAAACTAAGTTGAAAGATGATAGTAGTAATGATGCGGACTGGGTCCATGATCTGAGGATTATCCTCATTGCTGCACAGAAGAATTATGTCCTTGATGCACCGCTAGGTGACAGACGTATTGTAGGAGCAGATGCAGACGTTATGAAAGTTTGACAAGCTCGGTATGATGACTACTTGATAGTTTAGTGCACCATGCTTTACGTCTTAGAACCAGGACTTCAAAAACGTTTTGAAATGCCAAGGAGCATATAAGATGTTCCAAGATCTGAAATTAGTATTTCAGACTCATGCCCGAGTCGAGAGGTATGAGACCTCTGACAAGTATTTTGCCTACAAGATGGAGGAGAATAGCTCAACCAAGGAGCATATGCTCGTAATGTCCGAGTACTACAATCGCTTGAATCAAGTGGAGTTAATCTTCCAGATAAGATAGTGATTGACAAAATTCTCTAGTCACTACCACCGAGTTACTGGAACTTTGTGATGAACTATAATATGCAAGGGATAACGAAAAGTACTCCCCGAGCTCTTCGCGATGCTAAAATCGGCGAGGTAGAAATCAAGAAAAGCATCAAGTGTTGATGGTTGACAAGACCACTAGTTTCAATTAAAAGGGCAAGGGAAAGAAAGGGAACTTCAAGAAGAATGGCAAGCAAGTTGCCACTCCCATGAAGAAGCCCAAAGCTAGACCCAAGCCTGGAACTGAGTGCTTCTACTGCAAAGGAAATGGTTACTGGAAGCGGAACTGCCCCAAATACTTGGTGGATAAGAAGGATGACAAAGTGAACAAAAGTATATATGATATACATGTTATTGATGTGTACTTTACTAGTATTCATAGTAGCCCTCGGTATTTGATACCGGTTCAATTGCTTATGATTAGTAACTTGAAACAGGAGTTACAAAATGAACAGAGACTAGTTGAGGGCAAGGTGACGATGTGTGTTGGAAGTGATTCCAAGGTTGATAAGGTCACCATCGACACTCCCTTTACCTTCGGATTAGTGTTGAACCTAACATAAATGTTATTTGGTGCTTGCGCTGAGCATAATATGATTAGATCATGTTTATTGCAATACGGTTATTCATTTAAGTCAAAGAATAATTGTTATTCTGCTTACATGAATAAAACCTTCGTGGTCATACACCCAAGGTGAATGGTTTATTGAATCTCGATCGTAGTGATACATATATTCATAATATTGATGCCAAAAGATGCAAAGTTGATAATGATAGTGCAACATATTTGTGGCAATCGCTGTTTAGGTCATATTGGTGTAAAGCGATGAAGAAACTCCATGCCGATGGGCTTTTCAATCACTTGATTATGAATCACTTGATGCTTAAGTAACCATGCCTCATGGGCAAGATGACTAAGACTGCTTCTCCGTAACAATGGAGCGAGCCACGACTTATTGGAAATAATGCATAACGATGTATGCGGTCCGATGAGTGTTGAGGCGCCGGCCGGGTATCATTATTTTCTGACCTTCACAGATGATTTGAGCAGATATGGGTATATCTACTTAATGAAACATAAGTCTGAAACATTTGAAAAGTTTAAAGAATTTCAGAGTAAGTGGAAAATCATCGTAACAAGAAAATAAAGTTTCTACGATCTGATCATGAGACGAATATTTGAGTTACGAGTTTGGTCTTCATTTGAAACAATGTGGAATAGTTTCAGAACTCACGCCACCGAACACCACAAAGGTAATGGTGTGTCCGAACGCCATAAGCGCATTTTATTAGATATGGTGCGATATATGATGTCTCTATCAATTACCACTATCGCTTTGGGGTTATGCATTAGAGATAGCTGCATTCACGTTAAATAGGGCACCATATAAACCGCTGAGACGAGACCATATGAATTGTGGTTTGGAAAGAAACCTGTTGTCGCTTTCTTAAAGTTTGGAGGTGGCAATGCTTATGTGAAGAAGTTTCAACTCGATAAGCTCGAACAGAAATCGACAAATGCGTCTTCATAGGATACCCAAAGGAAACTGTTGGGTACACCTTCTATCACAGATCCAAGGCAAGATATCTGTTAAGAATGGATCCTTTCTAGAGAAGGAGTTTCTCTCAAAGAAGTGAGGGAGGAAAGTAGAACTTGATGAGGTAGTTGTACCTTCTCCCGAATTGGAAAATGGTTCATCATAGAAATCAGTTCTAGTGATGCCTACACCAATTAGTGAGGAAGTTAATGATAATGATAATAATGAAACTTCAGATCAAAGTTACTATCGAACCTCGAGGTCAACTAGAGTAAGTTATGCACCGTAGTTGTACAGTAATCCTGTTCTGGAAGCCATGTTACTAGACCATGACGAACCTACAAACTATGAGGTAGCGATGATGAGCCTAGATTCCGCGAAATGGCTTGAGGCCATGAAATCTGAGATGGGATCCATGTATGAGAACAAAGTATGGACTGTGATTGACTTGTCGATGATCGGCGAGCCATTGAGAATAAATGGATCTTCAAGAGGAAGATGACGACGATAGTAGTGTTACTATTCACAAAGCTTGAATTGTCGTAAAAGGTTTTCGAAGTTCAAAGTGTTGAATACGGCGAGATTTCTCACCATATCGATGCTTAAGTCTATCGAATCATGTTAGCAATTGCCGCATTTTATGAAATCTGCAAATGGATGTCCAAACTGCATTCCTTAATGGATTTATTAAAGAAGAGTTGTATATGATGCAACAAGAAGGTTTTGTCAATCCTAAAGGTGCTAATAAAGTGTGCAAGCTCCAATGATCCATCTATGGACTGGTGCAAGCATCTCGAGTTGAATATACGCTTTGATGAGTTTATCAAAGATATAGTTTTATACAGACTTCATGTGAAGCCCTGATTTACAAGAAAGTGAGGGAACAATACAACTTATCTGATAAGTAAACGTGAATGACATATTGTTGATCGGAAATGATGTAGAATTTTCTGGAAAGCATAAAGGAGTATTTGAAAGGAGTTTTTTGAAGCTACTTACATATTGGGCACCAAGATCTATAGAGATAGACAAGGACGCTTGATAAAGACTTTTGATGAGTACATACCTTGATAAGATTTTGAAGAAGTTCAAAATGGATCAGTCAAAGAAGAAGTTCTTGCCTGAGTTGTAAGGTATAAAGTTGAGTAAGACTCAAAACCCGACCATGACAGAAGATAGAGAGAGAATGAAAGTCATTCCCTATGCCTCAGCCATAGGTTCTATAAAGTATGCCATACTGTATATACCAGACCTATTGTGTACCTTGCCATGAGTTTGGTAAGGGGGTACAATAGTGATTGAGGAGTAGATCACTGGACAGCGGTCAAAATATCCTTAAAGTACTAAGGAAATGTTTTCTAGGTTATGGAGGTGATAAAGAGTTCGTCAGAAAGAGTTACGCCGATGCAAGATTTGACACCGATCCGGATGACTCGTGTCTCGATCTAGATACATATTGAAAGTGGGAGCAATTATTAGAGTAGTTCGCATGGAGCATTGTAGACATAGAAATTTGTAAAATACATACGGATCTGAATATGGCGCACTGTGAGACTAAAAAACTTCTCTCACAAGCAAAACATGATCACACCTTATTACTCTTGGGTGTTAATCACATAGCGATGTGAACTAGATTATTCACTCTAGTAAACCCTTTGAGTGTTGGTCACATGGCGATGTGAACTACGGGTGTTAATCATATAAAGATGTGAACTATTGGTGTTAAATCACATGGCGATGTGAACTAGATTATTGACTCTAGTGCAAGTGGGAGACTAAAGGAAATATGCCCTAAAGGAAATAATAAACTTGTTATTTATATTTCCTTATATCATGATAAATGTTTATTATTCATGCTAGAATTGTATTAACCGGAAACTTGGTACATGTGTGAATACATAGACAAACAGAGTGTCCCTAGTATGCCTCTACTTGACTAGCTCGTTAATCAAAGATGGTTAAGTTTCCCGACCATAGACATGTGTTGTCATTTGATGAACGGGATCACATCATTAGAGAATGATGTGATGGACAAGACCCATCCGTTAGCTTAGCATAATGATCGTTAAGTTTTATTGCTATTGATTTCTTCATGACTTATACATATTCCTCTGATTATGAGATTATGCAACTCCCGAATACCAGAAGAACACCTTGTGTGCTATCAAACATCACAACGTAACTCGGTGATTATAAAGATGCTCTACAGGTGTCTCCGAAGGTGTTTGTTGGGTTGGCATAGATCGAGATTAGGATTTGTCACTCCGTGTATCGGAGAGGTATCTCTGGGCCCTCTCGGTAATGCTCATCACTATAACCCTTGCAAGCAATGTGACTAATGAGTTAGTTGTGGGATGATGCATTACGGTACGAGTAAAGAGACTTGCCGGTAACGAGATTGAACTAGGTATGATGATACCGACGATCGAATCTCGCAAGTAACATACCGATGACAAAGGGAATGACGATGTTGTTATGCAGTTCGACCGATAATGATCTTCATAGAATATGTAGGAGCCAATATGAGAATCCAGGTTCCGCTATTGGTTATTGATCGGAGATGTGTTTCGGTCATGTCTACATAGTTCTCAAACCCGTAGGGTCCGCACGCTTAACGTTCGATGATGATTTGTATTATGAGTTATGTGATTTGATGACCGGTTTGTTCGAGTCCCGGATGAGATCACGGACATGATGAGGAGTCTCAAATGGTTGAGAGGTAAAGATTCATATATTGAAGGCTATATGCAGACATCGGAGTGGTTCCGAGTGATTCGAGTATTTTTGAGTACCGAGAATTACGGAATTCACGGGGAAGTTAATGGGCCTTATTGACTTTAGTGGAGAGAGGGAAGAAGGGCCACGAGGTGGCGCATGCCTCCCCCTGCCCAAACCGAATTGGACAAGGGCCGGGGGCGCGGCCTCCCCTATCCTTCTCCCTCTCCCTTCTTTCCTTCTTTCCCACTCCGAAAAGGAAAGGGAATCCTACTAGGACTTGGGAGTTCTAGTAGGACCCCCACACTTGGCGCCCCTAGGAGGGCCGCCTCTCTCCCTCCCTCCTTTATATATGCAAGGGGCACCCCAAAGGCACTCCAAGATTTGTCTTAGCTGCAGCGGTGCCCCTCCACAGCCACACACCTCGATCATATCGTCAGAGTGCTTAGGTGAAGCCCCGTGCCGATAACTTCATCATCACCGCCGCCACACCATCGCGGTCGACGTAAACCTCCTCGCCCTCAACTAGATCAAGAGCTCGAGGACGCCATCGAGATGAACGTGCGAACACGGAGGTGCCGATGTTCGGTACTTGGATCGGTTGGATCGTGAAAACGCTCGACTACATCAACCCTCAAGCATTAAACGCTCCACTTTCGGCTCACGAGGGTAGATTGACACACTCTCCCCGCCGTCGCTATGCTTCTCCTAGATAGATCTTGCGTGATCGTAGGATTTTTTTTGAAATACTACGCTCCCCAACACACATCTACGCTGTAATCGATCTTCCCATTCCTCTAGCAATAAACCTGCCTTTGTCGCCTCTCAGACCGCCTCGCTGCTCCCCTAAGCATATCATGGTCAAAAGAAGCATCAACATTAAGTTTCACTAAACCTCTAAGGGATAGGACCATCCTTCCTTCTTAATGGTAGCCTTGGGCGATGAAGCATTAACAAAGTTTGTGGTAAGTGCTAAACACCCATTGAAACTGCAAGGCATTTTGGGTTGTCTTCTTATGCACTAACCTCCGCTCTTCCCACCATAAATACCATGTTGAGACAGAATCATCTCAGCACATTGTGGTGACCTATCATCCTCAAATCTTAGTCCGGAGAAGTACTAAGTACTCCAACACCGCCTCCAAAGATGGTCTACCTCGCACGCTTTATAGACAACAATTATCCCTAGCGCTTCCAAACCTCCTTTGCTTTCCTACAATGGAAAACATATGTTTTGTATCTTCTAAGCCCTCTCAAAGAAGTGGGGCAAGTGGGCTAAACCTTCATATGTCTATTATCAAGCGTAACCCGCATGGGAGAGTTCCATGAAGCGTGCGCCATATAAAAAATTTCACTTTTGCCGGGCAAGATAACTTCCATATCTTACTCCAAATAGGGTTAACTGTGGTTCGCCTCATTCCATTGGAGTATTTTAATTTGTTACCATACTGGTTTTCCCACTCGATGGAATATGCTGAACGAATCGAGAACATTCCATTTTTGTATAGCTCCAAGCAATAAAATCTGCATATCATATTATGGAGTGGAATTGAAACAATCTGTTGTATATCGATGGGCCACATAGTTTGTTTGATAAGTTCTTCATCCCAATTATTGGACACAAGATCAATGAGATCACCTACCTTGGTTAATAGATGTCCCCTTCATGCTATAATTCTCCTATTAGCATAATTTGGGATCCAAGCATCTTCCCAAATATTTATTTTTGTCCGCTCCCACTCGCCAAATATAGCCTCTTTTCAGGTAATGATGCCTGCCATAATACTCGATATGTAAAAGAAGAGCCTTCCTTCGCTTAGCGCTCATCAAGTCACCATCGTAGCAAGATTTTGCCCTTAAGATAGAAGCACACATAGAGTCTGGGCTATCCAGAAGATGTCACACTTGTTTAGCGAGCAACGCCAAGTTGAAACAGTGGATATCACGAAATCCCATGCCTCCTTGATTTTTAGGAACACACATTTTCCACCAGGACATCCAATGCATCCTTTTCTGGTTCTCCTTGTCTCCCCACCAGAAATGTGCTATCGCGTCAATGATTCATTTACAATTTTTTTAGGAATTTTAAAGACTAACATTGCATAGGTGGGTATGGCTTGGATCACAGCCTTGAGCAGGATTTCCTTCCCGGTGGACAACAATTTCTCCTTCCACCACCGATTTTCTTAAGAATTCTTTCAATCGTAAATTGGAAACAAATTGCTTTATCCATCCCCACATTTGCTGGTAGGCCCAAATATTTATCAAGAAGAGCCTCCATCATTATATTCAGTGTTTTACATAATTGTGCTCTAATCTCCACCTTCAGTATTGGGGCTAAAGAAAATGCTGGATTTTTCAACGCTACCAATTATCCCGTGCCTTACAAGATAGATCAAGCAACGCTTTTAGAGCTTCTACATTGTGTTGGTTCGCTTTCATAAGAATCAATGAATCATCTACAAATAGGAGATTTGTGATAGGTGGGGCATCTCTACAGACTTTTACACATGAGATAGTTCCAATTTCCTCTCGCTGTGTGAGTAAAGCATGCACCTCCAGACATAACAATAAAAGGTATGGCAACAACGGTCTCCCTGCCTCAACCCCCTTGTGGGCTTGAAACTCTCACTTTCCTCTCCATTTATCCTAACCCTGACTCAACCGTTGAGACACATTGCATAATAATGTTCACCCATTCTTGTCGAAAACCCAATCTCAACATAATTTCCTTCAAAAAAGGCCACTCAACTCTATCATAAGCTTTGTGCATATCTAGTTGTATCGCGCAGATGCCTTCTTTACCTTCTCTTTTGTTCTTGATTGTGTGGAAACACTCATAGGCTACTAAAATATTATTTGTTATCAATTTTCCATGCACAAAGGCACTTTGAGTTGGGGTAATAATATCTGGCAGGAGAACCTTCAAACGAGGAGCCACCATTTTTGCAATGATTTTATATACCACATTACATAAGTCGATCGGCCTAAATCGGGTTATGTTTTCGTGAATTAACCTTTGGGATCATCACAATCACAGTATTGTTCCAACCGCTGGAATAGTGCATGTATTGATCGCTTGCAAACCTCCTCAATTAGGTTGTCCCCTAACATGGGCCAAAATCTTTTATAGAAGATAGCATGGAGTCCATCCGCCGGGGGCTTTAGATCCCCAATATCGAACAAAGCCTCATTTAACGCCTTTCAGCAAAGATAAGGGGCTTAGAAGAGCATTGTTCATTTCAAAGAAACTCTTCGACAAACAAGGGACAAGACCTCTTGGCTTGGACATTGAATTTCGATGTGAAGAGTTTTGCTAAATAACCAAAGTGATGTGATCCTCAGAGCTCCTTATCCTCTCTCCGCATAATCCAGTCATGCAATAACTTGATATTATTTCTTTCTTCCTAGCCATAGCTGCTATGGAAGAAAGATGTGTAGGATCGAAAGTATGTCTAGAGGGGGGGTGATTAGACTACTTGACCATATAAAATCTATCATTTTCCCAATTTTAGTTCTTGGCAGATTTTAGCAACTTTGGACAAGTCAAGCAATCTTAACACAATTCAAGCAAGCATGCAAAGAGTATATGAGCAGCGGAAAGTAAAGCATGCAACTTGCAAGAATGTAAAGGAAGGGTTTGGAGGATTCAAACGCAATAGGAGACACGGATGTTTTTGTCGTGGTTCCGATAGGTGGTGCTATCGACATCCACGCTGATGGAGACTTCAACCCACAAAGGGTAACGATCATGCATGAGTCCACGGAGGGCTCCACCCATGAAGGGTCCACGAAGAAGCAACCTTGTCTATCCCACCATGGCCGCCACTAAGGACTTGCCTCACTAGCGTAGATCTTCATGAAGTAGGCGATCTCCTTGCCCTTACAAACTCCTTGGTTCACTCCACAATCTTGTCTGAGGCTCCCAAGTGACACCTAGCCAATCTAGGAGACACCACTTCCAAGAATTAACAAATGGTGTGTTGATGATGAACTCCTTGCTCTTGTGCTTCAGATGATAGTTCCCCAACACTCAACTCTCTCTCACAAGATTTGGATTTGGTGGAAAGAAGATTTGAGTGGAAAGCAACTTGGGGAAGGCTAGAGATCAAGATTCATATGGTAGGAATGGAATATCTTGGTCTCAACACAAGTGTAGGTGGTTCTCTCGAAAATTCAAGTTGGAAGTGTAGGTTTGTTCTGATGGCTCTCCATGAATGAAGAGGAGTTGAGGGGTATATATAGCCTCCACACAAAATCTAACTGCTATACACAACTTGCCAATCTCGTGGGACCGAATTGGTAGACTCGGCCGACCGATTCAGCAAATCTAGTGACCGTTAGGATTTTCGTGGGACCGACATGCAACTCGGTAGGACCGATATGGTTAGGGTTAGGCATAACGTATCTCGGTGAGATCGACATACAAACTCGGTGAGACCGATTTTGGTAATAAGCTAACCAGAGTTGGTCAAGTAAACTCAGTGGGACCGATTCGCCATCTCAATGAGACCGAAATGTTACAAAGGGAAACAGAGAGTTTACATTGCAATCTCGGTGGGACCGACGCTCATCTCGTGAGACCAAACGTTACGTAAGATAAATAGAGAGATTATAATCCCATCTCGTGAGACCGAGATCCCTATCGGTGAGACCGATTTGCCTAGGGTTTGTGGCAGTGGCTATGACATCTGAACTCGTGGCGCCGGATAGAAAGAATCGGTAATGAGTTTGACTTTTGGTTTAGGTCATATGTGGATGTGAGAAAGTAGTTGAGGGCTTTGGAGCATATCACTAAGCATTTTGAGCAAGAGCCTCATTAAGCAAAACCTCATCCTCCTTGATAGTATTGGCTTTTCCTATAGACTCAATGTGATCTTGGATCACTAAAATAGAAAATGTAGAGTCTTGAGCTTTGAGCTTGAGCCAATCCTTTTGTCCTTAGCATTTTGAGGGGTCCACTTTTCTCATCCATGCCATGCCAATCATTGAGCTTTCCTGAAATATTAATTCTTGAAATAGCATTAGCTCAATGAGCTACATGTTGTTAGGAATTACCAAAACCACCTAGGGATAGTTGCACTTTCAATCTCCCCATTTTTGGTAATTGATGACAACATATAGATAAAAGCTTCGACAAATGATAATAAGAGTGAAAAACATTGTCGCTTTGAGAAGTATGTGAAAAGCAAGATCTCCCCTAAATTTGTGCATAGTTTAAGATTTGCTTTGGACTGCAAATGCACAATGAGTTAGGATCATGGGTTACTCTTCCATGTCACATACATCTTGGTGGAGCGCTCAAAATGATAATAATTAAATACATGCACTCATCACCAAGCAAAGTGAATGATCATATAGGGATATAAAAGGATAATGTCATCCAACAAGCATTAAGGTATCATATGATCAAACACATGATCATCCAAGTATCACACAAAAGCATAAAGTATCTCAAACAAGCAAATAACAAAGTTCAACCACCAAAAATCAAGAGAGAACAAAAGCAACACTCTCTCTCAAGTTTATGATCTATACATTTTCTCCCTTGGCAAGAAGTTACCAAAAGTTCATAAAATGCATAGTGCTAGATCGACTCTCGTGCTTGGTGTCGGTGTCAAACCGCGGATCTCGGTAGGGGTTCCCTAACTGTGCGCCTAGGTGGATGGTAACAGATACAAGGGACACGATGTTTTTACCAGGTTCGCCCTCTCGATGGAGGTAAAACCCTACCTCGCTGATTAATATTGATGATATGCGAGTACAAGAGTAGATCTACCACGAGATCGTAGAGGCTAAACCCTAAAAGCTAGCCTATGGTATGATTGTTGTTTTTTCACGGACTAAAACCTCCGGTTTATATAGGCACCAAGAGGGTTAGGTTACACAGAGTCGGGTTACAATGGTAGGAGATCCGATATCCAGATTGCAAGCTTGCCTTCCACGCCAAGGAAAGTCCCATCCCACACGGACGAAGTCTTCAATCTTGTATCTTCATAGTCCAGAGTCCGCCAAAGGTCATAGTCCGCTATCCGGACACCCCTAATCCGGACTCCTCAAGAGTCTCCCTAACCAGGCTTCAATGACGACGAGTCCGCGCCAGATTGTCTTCAAGATTGCAAGGCGGGTTCTTCTCCAAACTCGTGTACCGTTGAATAGTGTCCGCTTCTCATAAATATCGCGGCCCTTGGCTTCCACACCCAATAATGGCCATCTTCCACGTGTTGAACGAATGCGAAAAGCCAGGTATTTTTACATTTACCCCTAGCTGTGCAAATGAGTTGCCTATATAAGAGACGAGGATCTAGATCCAAATCACACCATCTTCCCTTCGCGAAGCCATCGGAGTGCATCCGATGTAAATTCATTCCATTGTGGACAATGACGCTGCCCTCCTTCCCGCCTCCCAGCCCTCACCTGAGATTGGGAGAGATGCTCTGTCACAACATGAGCTAGTGACGCCCAAACCAAGGGATTTCTTCCCCAAAGATTCATGGTTCCGGTTCGAGCCGACTCACCACCTATAAGGGCGGAAAACAAGCGGAGAGCGCCCCCGGCCCCTCCCAAGGAGAGCGGTATGCCTTTGTCCCTTATTTGATAAGAGGGCTCGGATTTCCACCATCCGCTTTCTCCGGGCTCCTGAGTTCTATGGCCTCCAGCTGCACAACCTACGCCCGCCTCCATTCTCGCAGATATTGCGGATTCATGGCCCTTTATGAGCTGTTTTGGGCATCGAGGCTCATTTCGCTGTGGAAGAGGTTGTTCGCCGCACTTCATTCTCGTGGAGGGGTCGAGATATCAAGTGGGCGGAGCCGAACTATGGCGATCGCCGGACCGATATCTATCCGAACTCAAGAAGGCATCCGAGGACTGGCCTTCGTAATGGTTTTATATAAAGATGTCCTCTCGCCGACCTCGCTCGGATCGGCCTCCCGAGTACAAGAATGCTCCTTTGAAGAAACGCCTGTCAAGCGCCCACGGAGCCCTCGTGAGGGAAAATGACAGGACGCCCTTTACCGATGAGCCAATAAGGTTGTTGGCTCATTCCGGACCGACCATGATCGGGTCATGGCCACATGCATTATGCGGGGGTGCAGCCGCCCAAAGATAGAGGCCACCCCATGTGGGATTTCAACGGGAGGATGATGCCACCCGCCATGGTCAGGAGGGGCCGGATCGGTCGCCGATTCGATGAAGACCTTGTCCGCATTGTACAAGGGAGAAGAGGAGGAATTCTCGCACCAATCCACGTGACGGATTTTCTATGAACAATCCTCCAAGCCGGTAAGAGGACATTTTTTGCCCATCCGATCCATATTCCCATAGTCAAGTATCTCATTTTGTGATTTCGACGCAGAACCGCGCCAGCCAGTAAGGATATAAACAGCCCGCTTCCACAACCCAAGATCTCGAACGTTCTCGATCCAGCCTCCCAAGAGGATCCGGACATATCGGTGGAGCCGATCGATGGGGTATTTCACCAACCGAGCATTGATAATGCCCTCGTTGCCATTACGCCGACACCCCGAATACTTCCAAATTTCACAGTAATCGAGACCGAAGCCCCAATACTTTGAGAATGATTCATCCGTGCTTATTTTTTATCACCGATACCAACGGTGTTTTGCGGGGGGAGCCCTTGAGGCGGAAGGACGAGCTCGCGCGGCTAGCCAACAAGGGGCAAGACGGCTCAAAGAAAGCAAAAAGAAGTGCGGTCCAGATTGAAACGCCGGCAAGAACGGTATGGCATGTCACCTATTCCAAGGTTTTATTCCGAAGGCATATTAACGCCGTGTTTCTTCAGAAAAAGAGCGCCACTGGACTATATCCGGAGAGGTTGCAAATCGAGCCTCCGCCAGCCAGCCCAAAGCCGTGCCTGTAAGCGGAGGCGAACATGAGGCGTAAGGCCGATGCTCCTCCGACAGAGGATGCCGACAGATTGTCCGCCACCAACTCCGAGGTGGAGAGTTCCATGAATCACAAAGCGCCACGGACAATTCTTTTCAGGACACATGTTTCTCCCAAGAGGCATTGAACGCCTTCAATTCGGGAGATGCGCACTGCGTCCGCCAAGATGGTCTAGCTGCAGCTACTTGAGCAAGATGTAAAAGACATGCGAGTGAGGAAATTTAACAGCTTATATATGCCAAGAGTCTCCTGAGACTTGAAATAGTTAGAATAACTGATTTAAGGATCATTTATTGTGCAGGATCTACAAAAAGAATACCCAACTGTCCCAGAGCTTGAAGAGTGAAAAGCCCAACTTGAGGCCGCATGCCATGCCATAGGGAAGCCAAAGAGACCCCTCTCGTAATATACACTTTTAAAAGATAAGTATGTTGTGAAGTGCGGTGTGTATAAATCTGACAATAACATTGCAGATGGCGCCGGTAGATCCTACAAGCAACAGCTTCTTATGCCGTTAAAGGCCGACGAGAACGTGGTTTACAAGGGGTGAGGAAGGAGAAAATAATCTCCAAGATGCCAACACCCAGCTGGGTGAGGAACTAAAAGATGTTCGTGCTCAACTGCTCCGACCAGTTAGGGAGAATCGCGCTTCGACGCTGCATTTTTAATAAGTGCTTAAACGAACTTTAAAAAAGAGTTCGGCGAGGAAGTCGACTCAACAGAAAGTTATGTCTCGTAGGTATGCTCACGTGCCATCCTCGCAGAGGAAATGCCCGGCTTCCACGGGTGACCTTCTTCCCGGAGCTCTACAACTGCATCTTAACGAAGTTTGACAGTGATGAAAGGCGCCGCTGTGCCTTGGGCTATCTGCCTCCTTGCTCAAGGCCTTGGGAGCTTGCAGAGGCTCCAGAGAGGCAAGGGCGCTCCGATTATGGAAGATATCGCTGTCACAAGGCACCTGTGGAGGCTCGGGCCATGGTGAAGACGCTGTACACGAAGGCTGACCCAAACCACATGGCCGAGGTCGGACTCTGTGGGGTCTGAAGGAAGGAGATCCTCGTGAGCTTAGTGTACGCCGTAGAATTGGCCGAAGTATTCCCAGCAGGATCAGAACTAGACAGCCTCGTTAGATGGCATTGAAGAGGAATACAATCACCAAATTGACTATGTAATTTAAGGTGACATGTAAAATGCCTTCTAGTCGGATTGTAGATCGCTTGTCATAGCGACCTTTTCGCTTCAACCTCGACCAGAGGTCGGAGTGTGTCCAATACCCTCGCGTGTTATATAAAACCGGGCATGCGTGGAGACCAAAGCGAGGGGTCATTATTGCTTTATCGCATAAGTGCCCAACTAGTTATGTTATATTACATGGTTAGTAAGAAACATCTTCCAGGAGAATAGTTCCGTTAGGGGTTCTTTCGCTGGAGGCATGCCCTAAAGTGCATGTCCTGACTGCAAAAAGCATAAAACATCCGGGGCAGATAAATAAATAGGTAAGAAATCTTCTTTAGTTCACCGATCAATATTCTCTTAAGAACGCTTAGCTTTGGCCACCTACCGAGGTACACATCCGTCTGACCCGGAAAGAATAATCACAGAGGTGCTCCTTTACCACCTAGCCGAACAATCAGGAACGAGGGTAAGCACAGTGAGCCAGCAACCCAGCTTGGCCAAAACTTAAGTCATATCGATGCATATAATGGTGAATAAAAGTTACATGCGAAGTGTGATTTATATGTTGGGCATGAAGCCCTTATAAATAAGCTTCGTGAAAGAAGCCCCTGTGTACAATGAACGCGGATAGCGCCACAAGTGTAAAAGTAACAATGCGCTTAACGAGCCTTCAAAGGATGGAAAAAGGAGGGAGAAGGAGAAAATAGAGGACAACTAAAGTGTAAAATATGGATGAGGAAGGAGACGTAATTCGAATCCGCACTAGGCGAGAATCTTCGGAGACGGGCTATGCTCCATGGGTTCGCTCGAGTCGGTTATCCGATGCATCTCGCAGACGGTACGCTTCCACCGGGTCGACTTGGTCGATGATAAAGGACCTTCCATTTGGGCTTGATTTTGTCCTTTTCTTGTCCGCAAAGCGAGAACTAGCTCGCCAACATTGTAAGTTTTGGCTCGTATTTCGCTTTGATATCTTCGAGCTCGCTGCTGATAGAATGCGGAACGGCTTTTGCTACGCCACGCCTCCTCCAAGGCGCCCAAATTGTCCCCGCCGATCGAGCTCAGTTCTTTTTCGCATATGCGCACGCGAGGTGAGTCATGAATTATGTCGCAGGCGTAATCGCCTCTCGCGCCAGATACCACAAAGAATGGTGTGAACTGGTCGGTGATTCGGAGTGGTCCGCAGCCCCCGTAGTACGGAGTCGAAGCTCCTACCCAAAGGCGCAGTTAGATTCCTTGAGGGACCGCACTAACTGGGTTTGATGTCCGCCATAATTAGACCATTTGCTCGCCGACTTGACCGTTAGTTTGAGGGTGATAGACTCAAGCGTAGTCGAGCTTGATGCCCATGTTTTTGCACCGTAGTTTGACCTCGCCGGCCGAAAGTTCGTGCTGCTATCAGTGATGATGCCGTGGGGACACCGTAACGTGTACGCACTTCGACATGAAGTCTATCATCGTCCGGATTCGCCGCCTTAACAAAGCTTGGCTCTATCCATTTGGTGAATTTATCCACCATGACCAGAGGTATTTTTTGCTTGTGGGTTCCCCTTAAGGGGTCCAACCATGTCAAGCCCTGCACTGCCAAGGCCAGTGTGATGGGTATAGTTTTGAGGGCGCGGGTGGCATGTGGCTTTGATTACCAAAGAGCTGGCATCCCGACGATCGTTGACTAAGTCCCGAAAGATCTCGCCTCGGGCCGCTCTGCCAATAAAATCCTGTACGGAAGGCCTT